>JARQOC010000002.1:417320048-417616925 GCA_033576535.1 Allobates femoralis
TGGTTGATTTGCTAAGTAGTACACCAACTTTAGTGACCCAGCCCAGTAGCTCATTAGCAATAGGGATCCAGTTAGGAGGTTAGCCAGTGGTCACAAGCCAGCTTAATATTTAGCCATCAGTTTTGCCTCAGCCAAGTAGTTCACTGGCGGTGAGAGCCCAGCTAAACACTTCACAAGTGGTTACAACCCAAACCAATAGTTCACTAGTTGTGGCAAACCAGCTTAGTAGTTTGCCTGTGGATGCGACACATCCCATTAATTTTCCAGTAGTGGTGATTAGGGATGAGCGAGTATGCTCTGCGCTACTTGGTATTCGCACGAGTATCCCGGTACTCGGGATGCTCGGCGAGCACTGAGTACCACCGAGATGCTCGGATTGCTTGTTAACAATTAGCAGTCTGACACACATACACAGCTCACTTCAGTGCACACAGTGCGCTGGCACTGCACAGGGAGCAGATTGATTGTTAGGATCCCTCTGGGGGCCACAGCAAAGTGTTATATGTTGCAGCGATTTAAAAAAGCCCCCCCTCCCGCCCTTTCCCAGACATACTCGTTTTATAACCGGAAGTCTGTGGGCGGAGCCTGTCACTAATTGACTTACATTGGGCTCGGTGCTCTGGCCGAGTACACGAGTATCTTGAGATGCTCGGCCAGAGCACCGAGCCCCCTCGCTCATCACTAGTGGTGATCCAACCAGTTAGTTTGTTGATTCTGCCAAACCAGTCCAAGAGATTGATAGCTTAATATTTCGTCATCGGTTTGCCCCAGCCAAGTAGTTCACTGGCGGTGAGAACCCAGCCGAACAGTACACAAGTGGTTACAACCCAAACCAATAGTTCCCTAGTTGTGGCAAACCAGCTTAGTAGTTTTCCTGTGGATGCGACACAGCCCATTAATTTTCCAGTAGTGGTGATCCAACCAGTTAGTTCGTTGATAGTGCCAAACCAGTCCAAGAGATTGATAGTATCGGTACCCCAGCCCAGAAAATTATCAATAGTGGCAATCAAAACCAGTATTGTACTGGTGGGGGAAATTCAGCCCAGTTTTTTTTTACTAGTGGTGCGAATACAGACAAGTATGGTACTGGTGGTGGAAACCCATCCCAGTAATAAGTAATAATCACTAGTAAAGGAAATCTACCCCGGTGGTTTATCTGTGTTATAAATACAGCTGAGTACTTCAATACCAATGGCATTCCAGCCATTACATTGCTGATGCTGGAAATCAAGCACAACAGGTTGATGGTTACTTCCCTCCAAAACCATTTGGCGATATGTTCTTTCGTCTTTTTCTCTTCATATTTCCTTCCTTCCAGATGATCTTTCCAGAGGTAAACTGGAAACTGAGATTCTGAGATTCCACAGTGGAATTTATTGACCCTGTGATGTCATCAACCATTATGATGTCATTGTTGTCTGAGCTGTGGTGTATTATGATAAGTAGGTTACAATTTCAAGTAAGATATATTTATATAATATTTTAATTTTCCAATAGTATTGAAAACCATCTTGACTACCCTGGAACGAGCATTGCCATTATATAGTACTTGAAAAAAACAGTATATCATGAAATTAATTCTTATAAATAAGAAGAGGTAAGGGAAAGGAGAAGAAGAAAGGGAAAAATATTTTTTATTGATGAAAGCAATTATCAGAATTACAAGTAAACGGAGTAGGGCAAGGGAGTACATTCATCCTAGTCATATTTGTACAAGTACAGGAAGGATAACCACTAATGAATTCACATATTGCTCTCTCATCTACACTATATATCCAGTGCACTAATTTGCCTCTGATTGTGATCCAGTTTTGTAGCTTCCCAGTGGTGGAGACCCAGCCTGGGTGTTTGCTGGTTGTGTTGAACCAGACAGTGGCGCACCCAGAAATTTCCCAAGGTAGGGGTCCAAGAAATACACACCGGCCCTGAAAGGGGGGTGTCACCCCCCAGCGGGGTTCCGAGGGGCAAATCCCCCGGTGGGGGGGTTTGGGGGAGCGAAGCCCCCCTAAAAGCCAAGCGATTTTTGTAAATTTGAATACCTAATTAATGCTTAATACTGCACAAAAACGGTCTTATTTGTTGTGCCTGACAGCAAAACACAGTGACCGCAAAGAACCCCGGACAGCAGAGCACAAACAGCAGAGCACAGTGACAGCAGAACACAGTGACAGCAAAGAACCCCGGACGGCAGAGCACAGACAGCAGAGTCCACTGACAGCAGAGAACACCAGACAGCAGAACACAGTGACAGCAGAGAACACAGTGACAGCAGAGAACACCGGACAGCAGAGAACACCGGACAGCAGAGAACACCGGACAGCAGAGAACACCGGACAGCAGAGAACACCGGACAGCAGAACACAGTGACAGCAAAGAACCCTGGACGGCAGAGCACAGCAAAGAACCCCGGACGGCAGAGCACAGACAGCAGAGCCCACTGACAGCAGAACACAGTGACAGCAAAAAAAAGACCGGACGAGAGCACAGACAGCAGATTGCACCAGCGGCAGCAGAGTCCCTCCAGTCTACACCTGGGCTAAGCGCAATGCAGCAGCCAGTGCACAGAGCAGAGATGGTGGGGTGGGATGCAATGCTCTGCAGCCCCTGTCCATCACATGCACACATCGGCAGCAGAATAGCCGAGCACTGGACACATTACATGATCTGCGGAAAAGTGGGCACTAGACAGGGGCAGCACCACAGGCCTGGACACACAGCGCGCAGCCCTGGACACACACAGCGCAGCCATATGCACACACAGCGCAGCCATATACACACACAGAGCACATCCATATACACACACAGCGCAGCCATATACACACACACAGCGCAGCCATGGACACACACATAGCGCAGCCATATAACACACAAAGCGCAGCCATATACACACACATAGCGCAGCCCTGGGGTCCCCTCTTTTGTGGTCCCTTGGGTGCTGTGTAATTGTTCCTGTCTCCTGACATAGGGGCCCAGCTCCTTGTGTACTGCACCCCCCCCTCCCCTCTCCCACTCCTAACCTGTGTGCAGCTGTGTGGCAGATGCAATCATGCATATCAGTCTGCACTGAGTAGAACTGTATGATCCCCTAGGTGCTGCAGGTTCAGAAATCATTATTTATTACCCACCAGGCCGGGCGGGGCCAGCAACAGTCTGAGTCCGACTCCAGACTGTGTGCTGCCTCCTCCTTGCTCCTACCTGTATACGGAGTGAGCTCTGCTCCCCCACAGCTTGCTCTGCACTGCCTGCCCTGGCTGGCTGCAGCCTGTACTGACTTTCTCCAGCCCTCCACACTAACGTATGAGGCGGTGCTGGGTGCCGATGCGGTAATAATAATACCAGGGCGGGTGGCGGTGGGCACCCCCAGCTTCTCAGGGCCGTCCAAAGGGGGGGGTCCAGACACGTAGGTCCCCCCCCTTGGGTGCGCCACTGGAACCAGTGCAAGAGATAATAGAGAGTTGCAATCCAGCACAGGAGTCTACTGGCAGTGGATGGTTCGCTAAGTAGTACACTGTTGAGGGGGAAGTGATGGCATAATTAATATGACACATAAATATATCTTTCTCTTTGTAGGTATGTATGTGTATATATCTATATTTATGCCCACATTGGTGTAATATACTAGAATATGAAGGGACATTAATTATGGCCTAACATTGACCAATTCAGTTGTATCTGATGGAAATCTGTTCATCTACTGACATGGTTAATTACCATATCAGAAGATGTCCATTCTTGCATTTCAGTGTGGGAAGCCATCAGATAAGACTCTTAATTTAAATATCAAAGATCTATAGGCTGCTGGCACAAAGAGTTATTCGCACCCCTTTCTGCTAACAAACTACAGCAGCCAAGATGTCTAAGGTGATAGGTGTAGACATCACTAAGGTATGTCTAAGAAGTGTTATTCCCATTGTTTGCCAATCTATAGTGTCAGGAACCACTTAAGCTTAGGTCATTTCAATATAGTGTACGGTGAGCGTGCACCCTTAAAACCTTGTCAGAAGTGCACGGATGAGGAGGTGTGTCCGTCACGTGCACAGCTGAGGGACAGGTTAAAATGCACTCTGAGACACAAAAGCTCTCTCTTTTCTACCTTGGACCATGGAATAGGACCATCAACATCTGGCCTTAAGTATCACCCCCCCATATCTCCTTCCTGTAACTCTTTCTTCTCTCTCTCTCTCTTATAATTCTATCTTCTATCAGGGATAGTTAGGGGCAGGTGAATGGATGTAATTAACTAATATAGTGTGCCTGTGTGTATATTTAGGTAACGTGGGTATTAGTAACTGTGGGTGTTTTACATATTGTAACAGTAATGGTATTGTGTATTAGTTATCGTGCTATCTAGAATATATATATTATTGTTGTAGACTTTTTGGGTGTGTTTAATAAATTTTAATTTATTAGAACAGACTTGTTTTCATTAAGTCATCGATATATACATTTATATATAGTTAATCAGCATAGGAATAGAAAGCTGTAAGGAAGGGTGGATTCTGGATATTGGTGATTGTAGTCATAACCGACAGTAATAACTGATATACAGAACCAGCCCTATAACATATTGGCGAGCCTAAGCCCACTGTTTGAGGTTGTTCTAGTGTCTTTTGTACTGAAAACCTGTGGTCATCGTCTGGAGCGGATCAGGCCAGGGGAACGTGGACATAAATAACATGAAGTAATAGCGCCCCTATACATATCAACCTTAAATTTATTTAATGAATGAAAAACAACACTCCAAATTGTTTTGGGATAAATTAATTTATTTAACTTAACTAATACATTGGTAGGGTTTCTTTGCCAAGTTTAATTCATATATCCAACTCATCAATGAATATCATCAATAATAAATAACTTCCATTAACTTGAATAAATAATTGAATCCATAAAAATGTATTTAATTTAATTCCTTAAGGATCCACCCAAATTATTGGATGACCCGGCCCAACAGGGACTCTGCTAAACGGCAGAGGCCCCCCCACAAAGCCACCCAACCAATGCTCGACCACAGTTTGGAAGTCCAAGTTCAAAATGTCGTATCCCACAGCAGAAAAGTGTATGGCATCTCTGCCATACAAACCAACTTCGAACCCTTCTAACTCGAGATGTCGAAAGCAAAAACCACCAATTTCAGGCAAAAACCTAGATAGATCCCTGTTCACTCTCCTCTTTATCCTTTCCATAAACAATGACCCGTCTGCTTTCCAGCTGAGACGGGAAACTATCTCGGAAAAACACAAAGAGGCCAAAGGAAAAAGGTGCGATGTCCAAGCCAGATCTCGCTTTACCTGTTTCAATAAATCCGAGGATCTAAACTTGCCTAAATCATTGCCCAATAAATGTAGAATCAAGAGATCTGGCATAGGGAATTTAAAGCATAAATCCAACAAAACCTGTTTCAGTTGGCACCACCGAAGACCTCTAACTCCATGCCAATAAATTTGCATTGCTGAAGGGTCAAATGATAAATTAGCAGAATAAGTCCTCTGTTGCGCCCGGTGATGCGCCCAATAAACGTAGGAATGACCCACGATCCAAACGCATTTAGGGCCTGTAAAATAAAGAATTAACAAGTGAATAACAAATTAGGACGAACATAAAGCTTATACCTTCTAGATTTCCACCTTCCTATCTTCTTAATATGCTCTTCATCCAAACCGTGCCGGGCAGCCTCAGTGGCTGCCCCGATTCTGAACGAATGAGCAGTAATATGTAAAGAGTTTAAATGCAATGAATGTAAACACTTCCTAAGCACAGCAGAAAACTGAAAAACCGTAACGGGAAAACCCGTATTATGAAGAAAAAGATGTGGAAAACCATGAGGACGAATAGACAACCAACGTCTCATGTTATCGACTGGGCAGATGGACAAATCTTGCAACGCATGCAAGATAATTTCAGAACCTTTTCCTTCCAAGTCGGTCTTTGATCGCCGAAGGAACATCACCAACTTATCAGAGGTAACCAACACATCCGAAAAATAAAATCCAGGTGAACCAAAACGACTTGAAACTAACAACTCACTAACTCTCATAGCCGAGAAAAACATAGTAACAAAAATTGTATTGAACAGCATGCTTTCAAATCCATCGAAACAAACCAACTTGGAAACCTCACACAATTTCCGTAGAAGTTCAACAGTAACGGGGCGTCTGGAGTCCACCGAAAAGCCATCCCTTTTAAAGCCTTTTAGAAATTGTCTAACGGAAAACAGAGACGTCAAAGGAGGAATATTGTACAATTTCAGAAAAAAGGAAATACCAGCCACTATTTTAGACAATGCGGGATGAGAGATCCCGTCTTTTACACAAAACGTCAAAAATAGCAGTGCACATTCGGACTCACAGGAAACCGGTTCAAAACCACGTTCCCTGTAAAAAAATCCTCCAACGCTCCCAAGAACGAGAATAATCAGCCCACGTTCGTGGAGCAACAGACCGCGAAATATAACGGGAAGCCTGAGTCAGATCACTTCCCAAAGAAATGCTGGAACAAAAATTCTCCTTTCGTACGACATCGGAAAACGGGCCAGAAATTCTTCTATGCGCTGAAAAGACAAGAAAACACCAACCTCATCTTCATAAAAAGGCCTAAAAGAGACCTTCAGCCAGATATTATGTTGAAGCAACACCAACATCAATAATCTCAGCACTTTAGAGACCATGGTGTTTTTTGACGACATAGTATTTAAGGAAAAAGAAAAACCTTTAGAGGAAGACAATAATAAAATTCGCTTATTGCTCAGGGCCTGACCCCATACTGAAAATAACAAGAAAACCGAAAAAATCTCGAGAAAAACCAAAGAAAATTCTTTGCCATGAAATGAAGCAGGCCAAGTCTCAGAAAACCATTGACCATTATAAAAACCGCCAGCTCCAGAAGAAGAAGCTGAAGAAAACAGACGCAAGGTGCTTGACAACTGAAACTCAGACTGCCATGCAGAAATTCCATTAAACTCATCAATAAAACAAGACCAAATCCACAGATCTTCTTTTAAGTCCGCAGAAACAAGTATCCTGGAAAAAGGAGAACTGTGTCCGGCCGTAGCATCGTACAACCGACGCAAGAAAACTCTCCCAATAGGAATAATGCGTAATGTGAAATTAAGGGATCCAAGCAAAGCCTGAAACTCCTTCAAAGAAGCATATTCCCGTCTCAAAAATTCACCGACCAACAATCTGAGCTTGTTCAGCTTCTCGGCTGGAAGGCGACAACACATGGAGACTGAATCGATCTCAATCCCTAAAAATTCTATACATGTACAGGGAAGAACCGTTTTCTCTTCAGCTATAGGAACACCGAAGGAGGACATGAGAGACAAAAAACGCTCCATCAGCTGAGAACAAACATCTGATCGGGGGGACCTAAAAATAAAAAATCGTCCAAATAGTGAAGGACACGACCGTGTGGGTAAAGAAAATTAACACACCAATGAAGGAAAGAAGAAAAAATCTCAAATTAAAAACAAAACAATGAAAAACCCATAGGGAGGCAGCGATCAAAGAAAAAAGAACCTTCAAAAGTAAAACCCAACGAACAAAAACCCGAAGGATGGACAGGCAATAAACGAAACGCAGCCTGTATATCGGTCTTCGCCAATAAGGCGCCTTGACCCAAATCCCGAAGGAAATCAACCGCCATGTCGAATGACACCGATGCGTCGTCTTTATACACTTGATCATTCAAAGATTGACCAGGCGGAAAAGACAAATGATGAATAAGGCGGTAAGATCCTTTCTCTTTCTTGGGGACCACCCCTAACGGGGAAATCCGAAAATTCTCAAAAGGGGGGTGAGAAAACGGACCCGAACACCTCCCCAACTGTAATTCCTTAAGAATCTTATCCCTCACTACCTCGGGAAACCTAGCAGCAGAAGGCAAATTGCCAATAAAGTACATCCCAGCTGGTCAAAAGCAGGAACAAGAAAACCATAAGAAAAACCTTCAAGCAGGAGTAGAGTCTTCCCCTTGTCTGGGTACCGCCTTAGGAACGGTAGCATTTCTGCTACCTTCACTGGCGTTTCCGCCCGCGAGAAATGGCTCTTTAGGATTAACTCCCTGCTGTCCTTGAGCATACTTTTTAAAACATTTGACCATGGGATGAGCCCCCCCGCAAGTAGAACACTCATGTCTGTAACGACAATTGTGGAGCCACTTGCAGGAGGACTCATTGAACGCGAAGCATAAGCCCTTTCTAATTTGCTGAGAAACAGGCTGCCTCGCTACAGAGGGTTGTCGCTGTGGAAGCATTACCTGCAACCACAAACCTACATCTTTCACCCCCCATTTCAATGAGGGGTGAATAGACAATTTCTGTCGAAAACCCTCATCATATAACAACCATGAAACGCCCCCAAAGTGGCGATAGGCCTCCAAGACGATATCTATGTGTTGTAGGAGCCCAGCACAGGGGACAATGGTCTTTTCGCATAAAACAGTGGAATATATCAAAAAAGCTTGGAGCCAAGAAGTGAAGGACTTAAAAACCTTCTTTTTCTCAGCCTCCTACGCTTTATCCAGTCTGAAAGAATCTTTGCTGGGTAGCAGTGAAAACAGATCCACGTACTCCCCAGCCCAAATTTTTTCTTTAACGGAAGAGGCCAAGTGAAATCCCAACGGTGAGATCTCACAAGGTAATGCCTCCTTGAACAATGCTCCTGGGACCTGAGCCTTGGGAGGGGGTCGTACAATACTACCAATCCCCTCAGCCGGGCCTGTCCAACCCCTAAGTGCCTCCCTTACCGCTGAATTAACTACATCAGCAATAGAGGATGATGACACATTAACCCCAGACACCGGGTACGCAGATATCTCACCCTCCACTGATCTGTCAGGCGAAGGGGATCTCCATTTCTGTCCGGACGTCGTTGCATCATGTGGCGGCTGCCCTTGATGAGCCTGTGATAGAGCTGTTCCTCCATGGTTGGATGAAGCCGCAGTCACCGTCGGGTTCCATACCTCCGTCACCGTTGCCGCCGCAACTCTGTTCCTGTGCTGTGGCCTTGGTACCGCCTCTTGAGGAATCAGTTCTGACGCTACCTGCCCGTTTCTCACGTCACGTACATCTGAACCGTGCGCAGCTGGCACCGGAACTGGCTGATTCACCGGGTCCCGACCCCTTCCGGGGCCGCGCGGAACATGTCCCGCCCCTTCCTGATGTGTAGACATGCCGGCCTCTTCCGGCCTTGACTCCTTCTATTCCCGGCTGGGGGAGGTGAAGGAGAAGGAGGCCGAGTCCTCCTGGACCTCTCACTGCGCCGGGGGGCCCTCCCATCCTCCCGGACTTCCCCTTCCTCCAAAGGATCCGGGGTTGCTGACACCTGCGCTGCCGCAGCTGAAGAATCCTCTGCCAAACAACGGAGCAGACACTCTCTTCCCCCTCCAGAGCTTGCCCTATCAAGCAAACGGCCCAACAGCTCCTCCATGTTCATATGCTTCTTCAAACTCCTGAGGTAAAGTGACGTTCCTGACAGGAACCGTCACCTTATATAGTACTGGCCCCCACTCTTCCCCCCCTGTCTTAACCAATCACCGTTCGTATTCTTTAGGCGCGCAAACAGATGTTCACAGCGTACCTCCCATTTCACTACAAGCTTTCATTAACCTTTTAGTAACCAAATAAAAGAGTATCTTTTAATAAGAGGCGCATTCCCTCATGAAGTCACCATTTTTATTAATGGTGCCTTTCCAGGAGGCACAGTGAAGTGTGTCCGTTATTTTGTGCGTTCAGTGCCCTGATAGCTCAGACAGGTGACACAGTTTTCAGTCTTAGTAAGACACGGGACAAAGTCCTCATAAGAGAACTTTTTCTGATTTTAACGATTTCTCTGATTCCTTTACACGTTACACACGTCTATCGGCGAGGGAGATCATCACGTCACTTTGTTCAAACAGCCTTCAACGTTTGGTTCATCTGAGGACTCCAGCTGGTCGGGAAAGAAGGCGTTCCGGAGAAAAAGGACCTTTTTCCAAGCAGCACAAGAGGGACAAAGGAACAGACGACACCAAGCAACATGGCCTCTGAACAGGTGAATATGAACGTCTCAACCCTCAAACACCTGTGTAGACATAGCACATTTAACGCAATACTGCCCACCGCATGTAAGTCCACAGAGATGCTCTGGTCAACTTTACTGGACCAGGCATACGCACATGATAGAGTTTGTATTAGTAAAAGTGTTTTCCACAAAACTAAGAAACACGTCCAAATGCTGGCAAAATTTGTATATACTTTTGAGGACAGCATTTGCTGGCTGGAGCATGTGGAAACACTTGCTAGCACAAGAAAGGTAGACAAAGTTTCGGATAACCTACACTGCCATTGTTGTGTGGAGAGCATTAAACGTATACACACACTAGAAACTGAGCTAGAAGAAAGGGCCCAGTGTACAGCTGACAGGGGCGGGAAATCTGTGTGTTAGAATCTAGGATATCAGAGAAAGAAACCTATTATTCTGACATGGATAGAGAGCTCCTCAGTCTGTACACTGAGATAAATCAGTTCAAGAGCAGAGTTGCATCCATGGATGCACTAGTGAGCACAGTTTGCGACTTTGCAGCCAGATCCTCTCTAACGATTGCGAACTTGCAACAGGTCATCTCTAATCTGTCACGGCCTGTTACAAATAGCATGGTGCCTTTGCCCACGAAACAGGTTTGTGTTTCGGGTACTGCACAGGATGAGGAGACTGCGGCAACAGGGTCCATGTCTCCCATGGATCAGAGATCCGGAGCTATAGAGTCCAGGGGACAGGTGGAACGGTCGCTTCATTTCATTCCAACACTGAGTGAGCATACACGGAGCATACACGTAGCGACCGCTTCCAGGGTCAGGACGAGAGTTGGGGATATGGAGGTAGGTGGGAAAGGGATCACACCACTTCCAATCCGCCAAATCGTTTAGTAAGGTCAGAGGAATTTTATCCTAACCGTAACAGTATGGAAAGGATAAAATTTCTGTTACGGATCTGCAAGGAGATCCCAAAATATGATCCCAGTCAAGATGCGTTTACTGCATGTGATATCTTTGAAGGTCACTGCAATAAATATTCTGTGGCTCCAGAACTTCGAATGGAGCTATTCAAGTTGTGGTTGCCTACACCAGTGTTTCCCAACTCCAGTCCTCAAGGCACACCAACAGGTCATGTTTTCAGGATTTCCTTATCATTAGACAGATGATGGAATTATCCCCTGTGCAAGTGATTAAACTGACACCTGTGCAATCCTAAGGAAATCCTGAAAACATGACCTGTTGGTGTGCCTTGAGGACTGGAGTTGGGAAACACTGGCCTACACACCTCAATCAGAGGTATGAGGCAATGGGGAGAACAGAACCCAGTAATGGATAGTTTCATGATAAGGAAGAACGCCTTTCCTTACTAATGACACTGGCAACGGGCCACGGGGACGTGACTCCAGAAATCCTGATGAAATTCAGACCAACTATACACGATGAACCTTTATCGCTGTGTAGTCGGTTTGAAGCTATGTACAGGAAGGTCACTATGGATCAAGGTATCGGTATTCCACAAGGCATGATCCGCATGTTGTGGAAAAATTCCTATACCTTGATACTGCAATTAGGTTGAGTGCAGCGAGAGAACCATCGCTCACTGATGCGGCCATGATTATTGAGCAGTGTAGACAAGATCTACTGCACAATAAAAAGTCGGTTAAGGCTAGGGCGCATGTGCCTGTACACGTTAGATCACGCCCCACGGCCCCACCATTTGAGAGGACAGGGAGCATTCAATGCTTTCTATGTTTGTAATTTGGGCACATGAAGAAAAATTGTCCTCAGTGGGTACAGAACCGAAACAGCCCTGAAAAATCTGGCAATAATAATTGTTTCAAAATTAAACCTAATTATGCCAGAACAGTGGGGGAACAGGTTGATGGGTCTCGGGGATATTTACAAGAGCAGACACCAAAATGTGTTGCCACTGTAAATGCCCCAGTTGATGGTACAGGGGTTGTGGAATCTACTGATTCCACAAATAGAACTATGGTTGAGGATCCCCAAATTGCAGTATGTACCTCTCAGGTACCTACTGGAAATCTTGTCAACATCGATTGACAATTAGGGGTCCCTAAAGAGCTGGCTCCAGTATGTCCTGTCATACTGGATTCTTCAGGGAGACCCCACATAAAAGCCAGAATTAAAGATCAGGACACACAAATTATGCTTGATACTGGTGCGGAAAGGATGGAGTGGCACAGACAGGCTGAGGATGGAGCACAGCGCGGCGGGGGTGAGGAGGACGGAGGACAAAGCGGCGGGGTGGGGGAGGCCAGAGCAGCACAGGCAGGGGGAGGACAGAGGATGGAGTGGCGGGGGGAAGGAGGATAAAGGAAGGAGGAGGAAGCGGTGGGGTGGGGGAGGATTCAGCGGCACAGGCAGGGGGAGGATGAAGCGGCAGGGGGAGGCCGGAGCACAGAGCCGTGGGGGAGAGGAGGATGGAGGACAAAGTGGTGGGGTGGGGGAAGCCGGAGCAGCACAGGCAGGGGGAGGACGGAGCGGCAGGGGGAGGACGGAGCACAAAACGGCAGGGGAGAAGAGGATGGAGGACAAAGCGGCGGGGTGGGGGAGGCTGGAGCAGCAGAGGCAGCGGGAAGACGGAGGATGGAGTGTCAGAGGGGAGGCGGACAATGGAAGGAAGCGGTGGGGTGGGGGAGGACGGAGCGGCAGGGGGAGGATGGAGCACAGAGCGGCGGGGGGAAGGAGGACGGAGGACAAACCGGTGGGGTGGAGGAGGACGGAGCAGCACAGGCAGGGGGAGGATGGAGTGGCGGAGGGGAGGAGGACAAAGGAAGGAGGAGGAAGCGGTGGAGGAGGATGGAACGGCACCGGCAGGGGGAGGACGGAGCACAGAGCGGTGGGAGGAGGAGGATGGAGGACAAAGCGGCCGGGTGAGGGAGGATGGAACACTGTTCGGCAGCTCAGTGGTTAGCAGAGTATACAGGGGCTCAGTGGTGAGCAGAGTATACGGTGGCTCAGTGGTTAGCACTGCGCTGTGGCTCAGTGGTTAGCACTGCGTGGTGGCTCAGTGGTTAGCACTGCGCGGTGGCTCAGTGGTTAGCACTGCGCGGTGGCTCAGTGGTTAGCACTGCGCGGTAGCTCAGTGGTTAGCACTGCGCAGTGGTCAGTGGTTAGCACTGTGCAGTGGCTCAGTGGTTAGCACAGTGTGGTGGGCAGAGTAGTCAGCGCAGTGCGGTGGGCAGAGTGGTCAGCGCAGTGCGGTGGGCAGAGTGGTCAGCGCAGTGCGGTGGGCAGAGTGGTCAGCGCAGTGCAGTGGGCAGAATGGTCAGCGGTGGACAGAGTGGTCAGTGCAGTGCGGTGGGCAGAGTGGTCAGCGCAGTGCGGTGGGCAGAGTGGTCAGCGTAGTGTGGTGGGCAGAGTGGTCAGCACAGTGTGGTGGGCAGAGTGGTCAGCGCAGTGCGGTGGGCAGAGTGGTCAGTGCCGTGCGGTGGGCAGAATGGTCAGCGGTGGGCAGAGTGGTCAGCGCAGTGCGATGGGCAGAGTGGTCAGTGCAGTGCGGTGAGCAGAATGGTCAGCGCAGTGCGGTGGGCAGAGTGGTCAGCGCAGTGCGGTAGGCAGAGTGGTCAGCGGTGGGCAGAGTGGTCAGCGCAGTGCGATGGGCAGAGTGGTCAGCGGTGGGCAGAGTGGTCAGCGCTGTGCGGTGGGCAGAGTGGTCGGTGCAGTGGGCAGAGTGGTCAGCGCAATGTGGTGGGCAGAGTGGTCAGCGGTGGGCAGAGTGGGCAGCACAGTGTGATGGGCAGAGTGGTCAGCGGTGGGCAGAGTGGTCAGCGCAGTGCGGTAGGCAGAGTGGTCAGCGCAGTGCATTGGGCAGAATGGTCAGCGGTGGGAAGAATGGTCAGCGCAGTGTGTTGGGCAGAGTGGTCAGCGCAGTCCGGTGGGCAGAGTGGTCAACAGTGGGCAGAGTGGTCAGCGCAGTGCTTTGGGCAGAGTGGTCAGCGCAGTGCAGTAGGCAGAGGCGGACACACACATACACACACACACACTCCTCTATACTCACCACCGGCCCTCTGTCTTCCCCGCCGCCTGGATCCGCTGACATGTCGCCGCCCCCCGGAAGACTGGATCCAATATGGCGTCCGGGAAGTCTTGCGAGACTTCCCGGACGCCATATTGGATCCAGTCCTCCGGGGGGTGTCGACATGTCGGCGGATCCAGGCGGCGGGGAAGACTCAGGGCCAGTGGTAAGTATAGCGGAGTGTGTGTGTGTCTCTGTGTGTGTGTGTGTGTGTCTCTGTGTGTGTGTGTGTGTCTGTGTGTGTGTATGAGTGTGTGAATGAGTGTGTGTGCGGGCGGCCATATTAGAACACCCACAGTGGGTGTAGAGGCTACTTCAGCCAGGATGTGACATACCATACCGATAAATCCTGACGGAAGTAGCCTTAGGGTTTTATTATAATAGGTGATTTGCATTCAAACAGCCCTCAGTGTGTGGTGATCGGATTTGATCACCAACAAGGGGGGGTGAAGGCCCACAGAATTGAGGAAGTGATTGTCCAGATTGCCAAACACTTAACCCTCAAGATCCCAATTTGGTATTACCCTGGTTCTGACAACATCATCGGAACTGATGTAATGACCCAAAATGGATGGATCCTGGATTTGGCAGACTGCATTGTGTGGAAGGGACCCAGACAATCCAAGGTGTGTGTCATACAACGCCAGTGTCTGGGACCACCTTTGCCAGCAATGGAGAATTCAGCTGATATGCTTGAACACAAATGGCCAGAGGTCTCTCATAATATAGACCTTGAACCCATTGTGTACGAACATCCTGATCTGTGGGTCCAGGGTAAAAATGACTGTGGCTGATTGATTGGTGTCCAGGTGGACATACAGGGGCCAGACCCACCCCCACAACGTCAATATCGCTTTCTACCGGAAGCGACACAGTCGATAGTCAACACTGTCCTGGACTTGGAGACCAACGGTGTGGTCATAGAGGGGAATTCAAGGTGCAACAACCCTCTATGGCCTGTGAATAAAAAGGACACTGATGTGTGGCATCTCACCATAGACTTACGTGTCCTTAATAAGTACACTCCGATGTCTGCCCCCGTAGTTGCACAAACTCCTGACATAATGGCGAGTATAAGTGGCGAAAGCCGCATATTCTCGACTATTGATGTCGCCAATGGGTTCTTCTCTATTGAACTCACAGAAAACTGTAGGTACAAATTGCTTTCTCAGTGGGGAACAAACAGTACATGTTTAATGTGCTCCCCCAGGGGTTCCACAGTAGTCCTACGTATTTTCATCAGGCATTGGCGGCCGTACTGAGCGTGTTTTCCCTGCCGGAATGTCTCCTGCAATATGTAGATGACTTACTCTTGCACACAGAGACCATGGAAGATCACTTGATTCTGTTAAGGGAGCTCTTGGGACTCCTATCTAAATCTGGACTCAAGCTGAGTCCTCACAAGGCTAATTTGGCCAGAGCAGAGGTGACTTTTCTTGGGGTGCAGGTCTCTTTTGGAGCCAAAGGAATTGTGGCGGCCCGAGTGGAAGCTATGGTCAAGTTACCTCAGCCTGGCACTCTACAGGACTTACGGAAGTTCCTGGGAGTGGCCAACTTCATGAGGGAATTCATAGAGGATTTTGCTGCCAAAGCGAAACCCCTTTATGAACTCCTCAGAGGAGAACATCCCTCACTCCAGCGCTGGTCAGAAGCACATGATGAGGCCTTTTCAACTCTGAAAAGAGACCTCTCCTCTGCACCTGTGTTAGCCACCTTCAACCCAGATGGAGAAATGGCCATCCAGGCACATGCTGGGACTGAGTCTAACTCTGTTGTCCTTCTACAGCAGATAGGACATGACAGTAGACCACTGGGATACTTTTCCCGACTCCTCTTGTCGGTCGAACGAGGGTTCGACGAATGTGCCCAACAACTGGCTGCCATACACTATGCCGTTAAAACCACCAAGCATATTGAAGGTTTCAGATCTCTGACTGTACATACACCACATTCTCCTTTGGTTCTTTTACTCAGAGATACACTCCCAGGAGTCTCCCAATAGAGATTCGGGAAATGGATCATGGACCTCAGTGGCCGGAATCTGAAAGTGGACCATAAGGCAAAGTATGTTCTGTCCCAGTTGTTAAACATGAC
This sequence comes from Allobates femoralis, assembly GCA_033576535.1. Lineage (NCBI taxonomy): Eukaryota > Metazoa > Chordata > Amphibia > Anura > Aromobatidae > Allobates > Allobates femoralis. The sequence goes on from JARQOC010000002.1 coordinate 417,336,200, forward strand.
AGGGACCGAACATGACTGTGGTCAACCATCACTATCCAGTACACCCCAAATATTCAGGACCGACAGACATCCAGAAGACAGGGTCATCTTTGTTGACGGCTCTCGTTTCTGTCTGGACGGCACGTATGTGTCCGGATTTGCAGTGCTGGATCAGACCACAGGCACCCAGAGTCTTGTCCGGCTGCCAGGTCACATGTCAGCACAATGGGCTGAACTGGAGGCTGTCAAGGAGGCTCTCCTCCTTCAACTTCCAGGGAATCGAACTATATATAGTGACAGTTCAGATGTAGTTCGATCTCTCACCCTGCACCTGAACACGTGGAAAAAATGAGGGTTTGTGGGGAGCCAGAATAAACCTCTGGCCCATGTTACAGTCCTAAAAGAATTGTGGGATTGGGGCATGACACATCCGGCGGATGCAGCCATTATCAAAGTCCCAGCGCATCAAAGAGGAGAACAGCCTTTGACCATAGGCAATAACAAGGCTGACGAACTAGCCAAGTTTGCAGCAGTGTCTGGTGTCCTTCGGGAACCAGGAACTGAGCAGATCCCTGCATTCCAGATTACAGTGAGGCAAACCAAACTAAAAGATGGCCCTGTGTCATTTGAAGAGGAACAGGCAAAAGATCCCGTTCTACTGACACATATCGCAGCTCCACAGCATCCCTGGACAATATGTCAGGGGATTCTGTGTCATGATACTGGTACCCAACAACTTCCTCTACCAGTAGTCCTGCAACATCTACAGGCAGAACTGACGAGACTAAACAACTGTTTGGGCACCTTGGTCGGGACAAGCTACTGTCCCTCCTGAGAGACAAGTTATACTGGTCTGGAATGTCCAACATGGTAGAGGAAGTCACCCAGCAATGTCTGGTATGTGCTCAGGTCAACCCAAGAGCATCAGCCCTGAAGCTAGTGCTGCAGCGTGTTCCACCAGCAGAGGGTCCGTGGTCCGCAATCCAGATTGATTACATGGGACCATTACCAGCAGGAAGTCGTAACTGCCGTTACGCTCTGGTGGTGGTGGATGTTTTCTCCAAATGGGTAGAAGCCATCCCCACAGTCAATGATTCAGCTTCCACTACAGCCCGGGTTCTTCGGGAACAGGTTCTGTCACGATGGGGTTTTCCAAGAGTGATAGAATCAGACAGAGAGACCCATTTCACGGGTAAGGTCATGAAAGCGCTTTGTGGACTTTTGGACATAAAGCAAAGGATTAATTTCCCCTATAACCCTAAGGCGGCTGGAATTGTGGAACGAATGAACCGCACCCTCAAATCATGGCTTTCTAAAGCACTGTTGGAGAGGGGTTCCTCATGGGTAACATCCCTTCCAGCGGTACTGATGGGTATCCGAACAACAGAAGCTACCAGTACCGGTATCACACCATTTGAGCTGATGACTGGACGCAAAATGCCCCTGTGTCTACCCAACGAGCCCCAACTGTCTGAGCCCATGAAAAATGCCATTGCCAGAGACATGTTCCTCCAACAGATTCAAATGAACCTAAAGGAACTGCTGCCTCATGCAGCTTTACGGTTGCACAAACCATACCTACAGGGGGAGACACCATTGCCTTCTGTAGGGAAAAAGGTTATGGTAAAAATCTTTCACCGATCCGGACCATGGGACGCAAACTGGGAAGGACCTTACCAGGTCCTTGAAGTAATGGGCGACACCATGCTAAGGGTACAGAGGACGATGACAACAAAAAAGAGATCCTCTAGACGTCAGGAATCCTTTTGGATCCACATCGACCAAGCAAAGGCCACCAGAGCCTCACCAACTCAATCATAGTTGCACAAGTAGAGTTGAGTGAAAGGGGGGGTTGATAGGTCGAAGGTGGCTCCCTAAGTAACATTGTTATTGTAGATTCATGTATACTATATTTACAGATATACGTAAAACCACTATAATCATTCAACAGGTCACTGGACGCCAGGCCACAACGATACCAAGTGGCCAGAGAAGTAGAGAATACCTGAACAGGGTACACCTCCAGTTTGTGACGCTAGTGGTAAGCATGATGATGGCAGGCTCAGCCTCTTCAGGGAATGGTTGGGAACCTAATAATGGTACAAATATGTCAGTTTTGGGACCAGGTCTCTTAATGGTAGAATGCCTAGAAGGTAAAATCCAAGAACCGTACAGTAATTTTACCTTCATTCCAGGACAATGGTATCTGTATGGGTTCCAGAGAGAAGGTTTTGCTAATGGTGTCACACAGCATTATGCCCCTGTAGAGAATGCCCTCTGTCTCAAGGAGTTCCAACATTTTCAAGACTCAGACCCAAAACCCATCATGTCTTTGAGATGGATGTCCAGGAACCCCCACTTGCACCCCTATAACAAAGTGGAAGCCAACACCACTTTGGTGTTGTGTACTAAAAATGGCATTCTGAGTCCTGACGATGTCACTGGAGCAGAGTATAGCGGGTGGTATATCTTACAGGCTACCTTCACTAGGAAGGATAGTCAAGATGGGTTGAGGATAAGGACGTACTTTGATAGACCCGTACTTGTAAAAGGCACCCTTAAGGCATATTGTATGTTGAGGGATTCCCAGATGACCATCACCGGGAATCCAAATATGCCAAAGGACATATGTCCACAGATTAACATCAATACACTAGTCCGTAAGTAAAGTTAAACTGCAGTAACTCTGGCCAGGCATTATGGAACAATCAGAGTGGTCCAGTGAAACTGGAGGGCTTATACCGAGCAACAGTTTTAAAGGTACGGACCGATGCCAAGGATCTGAGGTATACTCGAGTAGAGGGGTCGCCATCCATACGGTCTTTCATGATTACGATCATGCGAGAAGTCTGTGTATCGGAGGTGACGGGATACTATTTCATCACCTATGCCCACTGAGAAACCGGATACACAGATGGTAAAATTGGATACTATTCCCTGGAGGTGGGACTTAGTATGCAATGGGGTGGACACCCCAATTGTGGATGTATGGATGGATGGCGCCCCTATGACTGAGGAATACCGAAGCAAATACGTGTCTTCTGACTGGAAAGGCAGGGACATTAACTTTGACATCAATATAGACGGTCCATTTAAGTGGCCTTTTTGTGAGGCAGTGGACGAAGGGTGCTGGTCATTTACACAGTGGGTCTATCTGTCCAAATCCAAACCAATAGGAAACCTAGCGTTACAGGCAGGAGATAGCGATCAGTGGTACCAGTTCAGTGGTAGAGGACAAGTATGTGTGACAGTGGTAAGGGTCCCATATGTGGCTTCACAGGCCATAGAGGGTTGTTGCACCTTGAATTCCCCTCTATGACCACACCGTTGGTCTCCAACCAGTCAAACTGCACCTAATGTTTCTACCCACCAATTGGCAGATCCCATAGTTCCTCAACTGTCATCCCCATGGAAGATCATCACAGGAACTAAATTCGTCCTATATACATGGCGAATTTCCGTAGATGACTTCAGAGTAGATCACTGGGATCACAGATGTGAGGAGTTTGTGAGGAACCAAATTGACATGATGAGAGGATGGGTAGAGGCGTGGCGAGAAGTGAGAAAAGATGATCCCCGACACAGGAGATTCAGGGGGAGGAGAGACTTGATAGAGATGGGAATTAGTGGAGGTGCATTGGGAGTAGGTGCCCTGAACACAATAGATATGGAAGTCCTGAGAGGTAAGCTTGGGGACATTGTGCGACATGCTGGGGCAGGGTTCAGAACTCAGCTTGATGTAGACCATGTCTTAGAGGGTTTGCAACATTAGTACATTGATGTCACTACCTCTCTATCTTCGGCTCTACGAGAGAAGTTTAGAAGGTTAGTTGCAGGTCTTGTAGAAGTGCAAGACAGAGTTCAGTTTGCCCTAGCATGTACGCAGGTCCAGATGAACTCTCTGACAACCTAAAGCATATAGTGTCCTCTCTATACAAGGGCCACTTCCCATTCAACCTCAGACAAAGAGTAAGTTCCCTAATCTCCCCGTTTGCAGCCAACCATACAAACTGGTGGCTGGTACAATGGCATGGGTGCCATAATCTCACCTGCACGGCGTCTTCTTTGGCACCTGTATCTGGTAATATCAAAAAGGGGTACAGTGCCATGAATATAGGAATTGTTGTTAGCAATCAGACGGTGCTTCATCCACAGCTCACCTCAGACACCCTAACCTATGAGCGAGGCCATCCTTATCTGTTTGATACAGAGGGATGTTGGAGGAAAGAGGATACTATCCTCTGTCAAGAGAGTCAAGTGAGGGTGCTTAGGCACCAGTGTTGGGACTCTGAGGGGTCATGTGAGATGAAGACTAACACAATACCCTCCTCTCGTCTGAAATATTTGGGTCAAGGGTATTGGTGTTGGTACCAAGGGAAAAATGTAACGTATTCTTTATATGGCACTAATTGCACCGAAAGAGGCGTACTCCTCCCAGGAGCATATTGTACCCTTAGTCCCGTTTTAGGTTTAGATGTCGCAGATCAGCAGGGGAGGACCCCGATAACACCGGAGAAGAGAAACGACATTCGCCCTGACACTACTGTGAGACTGCAAAAGATTCCTCTTGGTTTTGGTCGTGAGCTCAAGCGTCTCTTGTTAGATTTCAGCGAAGAAGACGACATACTCCGAAATCTTCATGAGGCTGAGAATCAAGCCACTATTCAGCTTGAGCATGACAAGACCAAGATAACGAGGATTACCAATGCCTTAGATGCCGACTCTCAGGTGTCCTGGTGGGAAAGTTTATTTGGCTATAGTCCGACAGCTACATCGTTTTTTAATTTCATTATCCACCCTGTGATTGTTCTTCTGGTTCTTGTTCTTGTTATGTACATTGGACTGTGCCTAGATTACCGAAGAGTAAAGAGACTTGCCCACCAGATACAAGAGAACCAGGCAGAACTTCATGAATTTAACCGCCGAAGAAGGTCCAGGACTTAGCACTAAAAGTCCTGAAACCTTGAGATTATATTTGATAAGAGTGTTTAGGACATTACGTCAACTCAGCCCTCAAACCTCATAACATTGTATATCTTCTTTGGCTTTTACTTTGATTTATGGTTAAGGGATGGGGGAGGGAAATATAGTATTAATATATTACTGTTTAATTTTTACATTGGTATGGTATTTGTTTCCGGAGGGAGGGATATAGGTTTGTTTGTTTTTTTTTGTTATGAATGAGGAAAGAGTAAGGTTCTGTAGGGACAGGCCCCATCATTGCTAAGGTATTTGCTACTTCAACCCTTGAGTCGGTAACGTTCATAAGGGATGGATTGAAGGTCGATTGGACTGCGTTCTTCTCACAGTTAACTTAGGTTTGCTGATATCATCCCCTACCCAATAAACTCTGACCTGCCTAGTAGAGATTCAACTATCTATCCATGGAAGAACCACATTGACGATAGATACTTCAATCAAGCTTGCAGGAGAAGTCTCTGTTGAAAGTCGTGCCTCAGCTAAGAAGAATGCCATCCCCTGATTGATCTAATACCAAGAAGGAGGTGCTCCAAGAAACCACCTGGTGAGGCCCAGCTACAGATTGTGATCCCCGGCAGTCCCTACACACCAGACTTGAAGAAAAAAAAATCTGGTAGGGAGAGGGGCGAACACAGGAAAACTCTGTGGGCCAATCAAGAGACGAAGGTGCAGCAACTCCAGAGTCTAAGCAGTCAAGCTTGGAAGAAGACTACTTGAGGCTAGGCGTGTTTCTCGAAATTGGCAACGACAAGATCATAAGTGTACTGACAAATAGAGAACTTTATTCCTGAACCAAAGAGACCAAGAAGATCCACAAAGATGACTATGGTGTAATCTGTGGGTGGAGACACTGGATTACGGCGAATGGCAGGGGAGAGGTGATGGCGATGGGTGATGTCTAGATACCTAAGTGGAAAATTTTACTTCATTTCATCCTGATAGGATTGAGTAAGCAAATATATCCCACACTTCCCACTCATTTTATTGTCGTATTTTCCGACAAAAGGGGGAATGTTGAGGGGGAAGTGATGGCATAATTAATAATTAATATGACACATAAATATATCTCTCTCTTTGTGGGCATGTATGTGTATATATCTATATTTATGCCCACATGGTTGTAATAGGCCATAATAAATGTCCCCTCATATTCTAGTATAACATTAACCAATTCAGTTGTATTTGATGGAAATCTGTTCATCTACTGACATGGTTAATTACCATATCAGAAGATGTCCATTCTTGCATTTCAGTGTGGGAAGCCATCAGATAAGACTCTTAATTTAAATATCAAAGATCTACAGGCTGCTGGCACAAAGAGTTCTTCTCACCCCTTTCTGCTAACAAACTACAGCAGCCAAGATGTCTAAGGTGATAGGTGTAGACATCATTAAGGTATCTCTAATGGTACCTTTACACGCCGCTACCGAAGGTTAGAAACCACCGGGTGTCGCATGTGCACGCGCGCGTTCCAACGGTTCCAAACGGTACCTGATACCGCAATTACACGCCGCTACAAGGTGCTCCACAGTAGGTTTTTTCAATCCCTGGAAGCACCGACGGGTGCCGCAGGTTACCTTCTGTAGAGCACCTTCCCTCATTTACACGCCGCTACTACAAGGGAATATGGGAGGACCTGGGGCAGCAGGGACAACACATAGGCGTGCCAGAGTTGTGGATTACGAGACGCTTGTACGGTGATTGGACAAAGCAATAACATCATGATTGGGCAGCCAGCGCAGGGAGGCTGGCTAATACATGACGCTATAGCAAATGTGTAGTGACTGGTCATCTTGTTAAATATGCCGCCCTGTACAGGGACAGCCAATGGGTACACAGTACTCCCCACCAATGATAGCTGATGGGGCGTGGTATACATGACGCTCAAGCACGCCCCAGGTAACTCAAAAACCGTACCTGCGCCCCGATTACACGCTGCTACCATAGGGTTTATACCTGCTTGTTATTGAGCACGGCTGGGAAACCGGTATCCAAAGTGACCGGTGGCAACAACCTGAATTACACGCCGCTACCTCGCGGTGTTTTGAAGGTAAAAGGTACAATTGTCTCTGACACCCGGTGGTTTCTAACCTTCGGTAGCGGCGTGTAAAGGTACCATAAGAAGTATTATTCCCATTGTTTGCCAATCTATAGTGTCAGGAGCCACTTACGCTTAGGTCATTTCAATATAGTGCACGGTGAGCGTGCACCCTTAAAACCCTGTCAGAAGTGCACGGATGAGGATGTGTGTCTGTCACGTGCACAGCTGAGGGACAGGTTAAAATGCACTCTGAGACACAAAAGCTCTCTCTTTTCTACCTTGGACCATGGAATAGGACCATCAACATCTGGCCTTAAGTATCACCCCCATTTCTCCTTCCTGTAACTCTTCCTTCTCACTCTCTTTCTCTCTCTCTCTCTTATAATTATCCCTGATAGAAGATAGAGTTAGGGGCATGTGAATGAATGTAATTAACTAATATAGTGTGCCTGTGTGTATATTTAGGTAACGTGGGTATTAGTAACTGTGGGTGTTTTACATATTGTAACAGTAATGGTATTGTGTATTAGTTATCGTGCTATCTAGAATATATATATTATTGTTGTAGACTTTTTGGGTGTGTTTAATAAATATTCATTTATTAGAACAGACTTGTTTTCATTAAGTCGTCGATATATACATTTATATATAGTTAATCAGACAGTAATAACCGATATACAGAACCAATCCTATAACATACACCAACATTAGTAAACCACGCCCAGTAGCTCATTAGCAATAGGGATCCAGGTGGAGGTTAGCCAGTGGTCACAAGCCAGCTTAATATTTCGCCATCAGTTTTGCCCCAGCCAAGCAGTTCACTGGCGGTGAGAGCCCAGCCAATCATTTCACAAGTGGTTACAACCCAAACCAATAGTTCCCTACTTGTGGCTGACCAGCTGAGTAGTTTGCCTATGGATGCCACGAAGCCCATTAATTTTCCAGTAATGGTGATCCAACCAGTTAGTTAGTTGATAGTGCCAAACCAGTCCAAAAGATTGATAGTATTGGTATCCCAGCCCAGAAAATTATCAGTAGTGACAATCATAACCAGTATTGTACTGGTGGGGAAAATCGAGACCAGTTTTTTTTTTACTAGTGGTGGCAATACAGACAATTATGGTACTGGTGGTGTAAACCCATCCCAGTAATTCACTAGTAAAGGCAATCTACCCCGGTGGTTTTCCTGTGTTAACAATCCAGCCCAGTACTTTAATACCAATGGAATTCCAGCCCATTACATTGCTGATGCTGGAAATCAAGCACAACAGGTTGATGGTTACTTCCCTACAAAACCATTTGGCGATATGTTCTTTCGTCTTTTTCTCTTCATATTTCTTTCCTTCCACGTGATCTTTCCAGAAGTAAAATCCTAATAAAATAAACTGAAAAACAGGCTGATTAGAAAGGAGGTGCAGTCGCTTGCTGGTGTCTCTGAAGACTGAGATTCTGAGCTTTCACAGTGGAATTTATTGACCCTGTGATGTCATCAACCATTATGATGTCATTGTCTGTACCAAGAGAGAAGATCATGCAGAAACTAATTGCACACCCTTAATCACAAAAATAAATTTTATTGATGTCAAAAACAGGCGAACAACACATATATTAAAACAGGGGCGGACTGGCCCAGTCGGCAGGGGGGCAAGCGGTATAGCCCCCACCTAGGGCCGCCCACCCACACAAATGGGCCGGCCCCCCCGGACCTCACCTAAGGGCTACCGGCACTAAAACGGCCACCGAAAATTTCCGATAGCACCCCCCCGGTCCTCACCTAAGGGCTGGCGGGACTGAGACGGGCCGCCGAAAATTTCAGATAGCACAGCGGTCCTCACCTAAGGGCTGGCGGGACTGAGACAGGCCGCCGAAAATTTCCGATAGGACACACCAGACTCTTTTAGGTACCTTTACTGATGGTTATCAGGTACACTCGGACCGGGTGAGGGTGAGGTCAGCACTCCTGGAGGTTCACAGCAAGCAGTGGTGTAGGCTTCCTTTCTCTGTCTCTTCTAATTGAGGTCGGGTGGACGTGGAATCCAGCCGGACCTGGTATTATGTTCAATAGAACATGTTTCACCTGGGTAGCTGCACTGAGGGCACTGTTAAAGGGGTGAGGATAAATCTATCTTCTTCCCTGGGCTCGTGTTGGTAAGTGCGGCAGGTGAACAGGGGGCTAGACTCCCTGTGAAGTATGCTGGTTCTTTGTGGTGGCTGGGTAGCTCTCACAGCTCGGTTCCAGTAACCGGATGATGAGGGAGAGTTAAGGTAACTCTGTTGTCCTTGAGAGGTGCTCTCCTTTCCTATTACCCCAATTGCAAGGGTCTCCTCACTTGCAGGATGGCTGATTGGGCCTAGTGTGTGTCTCATAAGCCAGAGATTACACACTACCTGCAGCTCTCCTAGCGTCTGCACACTCTGGTGTTTCTACCTTCAAGACCCTATTTATAGGGGGAACTGGCTCAAAGTGACCAGTGGAGCTCCCCCTAGAGGCTTGGGGTGAAACCAGGTGTTCTAAGGTGTTGTAGGTGTTTTGTGTTGTTTGTGAGTATTACTTTGCTGTTACTGCTCCATTCATGCCCCAAGGAGTTCTGTGGTGCCCAACAGGTGCCAGGGTGCCACATCTGTAGTAAAACAATAATTCATTTGAATAATCAAAATTGAATAGTAACCAGCAGGGTCGGACTGGCCCACCAGGAGATCAGGAGATCCCCCGGTGGGCCCCAGGTCTCATTGGCTCTGCCCCCTCAGCTCTGCCCCCTACCCCCCTGGCCCGATGGTCCCCCTCCAGGTCCCCCCAGCCCAGCTGCCGTTAATCATATCGGTGCTATGCGCGCCGATATGAATAGCATCTCCTCTGAGCGGTATAGTAGGGAGAACGATCTCCCTGCTATGCCCGCTGCCTCTGTGCACGGGTCGGCAGCAGCCAGCACCATGGTGACACTGACGCTGCTGGCGCGTGCGCAGGAGGGCAGAGTCGGAACTTTGCTCCCTGTGCGCCTGTCAGCAGCGCTGCGTGGACACTGAAGGATCCATCGGTGAGGTGAGTATAGTGTTTGTTTTTTTAATGGGGTCAGGATGGGACCATATAGGGGGTCAGGGTGGGGACATACATATAGGGGACGCAAAGGGGGGCCAAGGATAGGGACATACATACATATAGGGGGCCCAGGATGGGGACATACATATAGGGGGCACAGGATGGGGACGCAGAGGGGGCCCAGGATGGGTCCGCAGAGGGGGTCAGGATGGAGACGCAGAGGGGGCCCAGGATGGGGATGCAGAAGGGGCCCAGGATGGGGATGCAGAGGGGGCCCAGGAGGACGCAGAGGGGGTCCAGGATGGGGTCGCAGAGGGGGCCCAGGATGGAAACATGGAGGGGGCCCAGGATGGGTCAGCAGAGGGGGCCCAGGATGGGGTCGCAGAGGGGGCCCAGGATGGAAACGTGGGGGGGCCCAGGATGGGGACGCGGAGGGGGCCCAGGATGGGGACGCGGAGGGGGCCCAGGATGGGGACGCGGAGGGGGCCCAGGATGGGGACGCGGAAGGGGCCCAGGATGGGTCCGCGGAGGGGGCCCAGGATGGAAACGTGGAGGGGGCCCAGGATGAGGACGTGGAGGGGGCCCAGGATAGGGACGCGGAGGGGGCCCAGGATGGGTCCGCAGAGGAAGGGTCAGGATGGAGACGCAGAGGGGGCCCAGGATGGAAACGTGGAGGGGGCCCAGGATGGGCACGCGGAGGGGGCCCAGGGTGGGGATGCGGAGGGGGCCCAGGATGGGTCCGCGGAGGGGGCCCAGGATGGGTCCGCGGAGGGGACCCAGGATGGGTCCGCAGAGGGGGCCCAGAATGGGTTCGCAGAGGGGGCCCAGGATGGGGGCATAGGGATCCTAGGATGGGGCATAGGAACCCAGGATGGAGATATAGGGGGCCATGTAAGTGACATGTATATACAGGAAGGACTACAGGATAGGGACATATATACCACGTTGGGAGACATATTTAGCAGGATGGAATATGTATACCAGAATGGGGACACACACACATATATATATACCAGGATAGGGACATATATGCTAGGATGTGGGACATAAACACCAGGATGGGAGTCATACAATATATACCAGGATAGGGTAGAGTATTTACCAAGATGGGGACATATAGACCAGGATGGGAACATATATACATGTAAGGGGCCCAGGATAAGGAACACTTGCACAGCGGTGGCATTGTTATGTGGGGGCACAGTGGTGACATTGTTATGTGGGGGCACAATGTTGACATTATTATGTGATGGCACAGTGGTGACATTATTATGTGGGGGGACAGTGGTGACATTATTATGTGGGGGCACAGTGGTGACATTATAATGTGGGGGCACAGTGGTTACATTGTTATGTGGGAGCACAGTGGTGACATTGTTATGTGGGAGCACAGTGGTGACATTATAATGTGGGGGCACAGTGGTTACATTGTTATGTGGGAGCACAGTGGTGACATTGTTATGTGGGAGCACAGTGGTGACATTGTTATGTGGGGGCACAGCGGTGACATTGTTATGTGGGGGCTTAGTGGTAGCAATGTTGTATGGGGCAGTAAGAGGAGCACAGTTTCTGTACTATGCAGCAGGGGCAGTAATAGGGACACATACAGCAGCGGCTCAGTTTTGGTGAGGATGAGGAGTTTGTTCAGTTTGGGAATAGATGGGGACGAGGCTGGAAATGTGAGAAGTCAGATATGTCTCTGTTGGAATCTATCTCGATGACTGGAGAAGTCATGTCGGTCTCTGGACCTAGGATGGAGGAACATAAGGACCTAGGATGGGGGACATTATATATTAAAGGGGGCCATGATGGGAGACATTATTACTATATGGGGGCCAGAATACAAGAACATAGGGGCCCAGAATGGAGGAACATAGGGACCTAGGACATGATTAAATAAAGGGGCCAGGAACATATATATTTGATTTATGGTGGCAAGTGGGGACATATTTACTGTAGGGGCCAATTAGGGGACATTACTGCTGTAATATAATTTACTGTTGAGAATATGATTTTCCATGAGGGGAACAAAAGGGAGGTCTTGTTACTGTGCAGGGCGCACTATGTCACTTTGTTGTTTGATGTAGTGTAGAAATCTTGGGGAAAGTGTGGAATGTGCTCTGAAAGTGATCAGTTATAGATAATTGTGTTATTTTCTGCAGATATGAGTTCTGGCTAGATGTATTATCGGTCTGCGACAGATGAAGAGCCTCACCTAGAAACATCACTGGTGAGTATGTGTATTACCTATACACGCACACTGACACTATATGCAGAGCTCCTGTGCATAATGTCAATGGTGATCATTGCATATTACCTGTACACTGACACTATATGCAGAGCTTCTGTGTATAATGTCAGTGATGATGACTGAATAACCTGTACACTATATACAGAGCTCCTGTGTATAATGTCACCAGTGACCACTGTATTATCTGTACACTGACACTATATACAGAGCTCCTATGTATAATGTCACTGGTGATCACTGTATTACCTGTACACTGGCACGATATACAGAGCTTTTTTTACATTTTTATTATTTTAGTATTATTTGTCACTATGTGGTGGCATTATGTGCTTTGGTCATGACTAGTGATGAGCGAGTATGCTCTGCGCTGCTCGGTACTCGCACGAGTATCATTGTACTCGGGCTACTCGGCGAGCACCGAGTAATCTCGCGATACGCGTGCAGTGCTCGTGGTCGTCATCCCTGCATGTTGGCGCTCTTTAGAGAGCCAGCCCACATGCAGGTATTGGCTGGCAGACCACTGCAATGCCACAGCCCTGTTAGTTGTGGCATTGCAGTGATTGGCAGGCCTGCACAGCGTGACCGAGCCTTTATAAGACCCGGCCGCGCTATGCTCTGCACACTGTCCCTACACTCACTGTCTGGATGGCTGTGTCTGCTGCTGCTTAGGGACAGATTTGCGGCCCTCATAGGTAGATCCGGAGCAGGGCTGCAAACTGCTGCTGACCACAACAGTCCTTCTCAGGACTAATCTAGGAGGATATAGGCAGGGTGATCCAGATCGGAATCCAAGCTTTTCTGTGACCATAACAGTACTTACTAGCTTGATACAGGTTAGGGACTAAAATCCTACTGTCCTGTGACCATTACAGTCACCAGACTGTTGTACTTACTACCTTGATACAGGTTAGGGACTAAAATCCTACTGTCCTGTGACCATTACAGTCACCAGACTGTTGTACTTACTACCTTGATACAGGTTAGGGACTAAAATCCTACTCTCCTGTGAGCTGAACAGTTACCAGACTGGTGTACTTACTACCTTGATACAGGTTAGGGACTAAAATCCTACTCTCCTGTGATCTGAACAGTTACCAGACTGGTGTACTTACTACCTTGATACAGGTTAGGGACTAAAATCCTACTCTCCTGTGACCATTACAGTCACCAGACTGTTGTACTTACTACCTTGATACAGGTTAGGGACTAAAATCCTACTCTCCTGTGAGCTGAACAGTCACCAGACTGTTGTACATACTACCTTGATATAGGTTAGGGACTAAAATCCTACTCTCCTGTGATCTGAACAGTCACCAGACTGATGTACTTACTACCTTGATACAGGTTAGGGACTAAAATCCTACTCTCCTGTGATCTGAACAGTCACCAGACTGTTGTACTTACTACCTTGATACAGGTTAGTTACTAAAATCCTACTCTCCTGTGATCTGAACAGTTACCAGACTGGTGTACTTACTACCTTGATACAGGTTAGGGACTAAAATCCTACTCTCCTGTGAGCTGAACAGTTACCAGACTGGTGTACTTACTAACTTGATACAAGTTAGGGATTAAAATTCTACTCTCCTGTGATCTGAACAGTTACCAGACTGGTCTACTTACTACCTTGATACAGGTTAGGGACTAAAATCCTACTCTCCTGTGATCTGAACAGTCACCAGACTGTTGTACTTACTACCTTGATACATGTTAGTTACTAAAATCCTACTCTCCTGTGATCTGAACAGTTACCAGACTGGTGTACTTACTACCTTGATACATGTTAGGGACTAAAATCCTTCTCTCCTGTGACCTGAACAGGCAAAATGCGCAAGGGCGTTGGCAAGGGCGTTGTCAAGGAACAAGGAAGTGGACGTGATGGTGGTGCAGGCAGAGGCCGAGGTCGTGTGCAAGCACTAATTTCGCAACAACAAAGTGGCACATCTACTTGCTCGCACGTCCTCGCACTGCAGCACTGCCTCTGCGAAGCGGCAACAGGCTGTGCTGAAGCTAGTCTGCATAGGTGACAAACCCCACAATGCAGAAGAGGTGTGGACAGCTCTGAAACAGCAGGCAGATCACTGCCTAAAGCCAGGAAAGGTCGTGTGTGACAATGGCCGGAACCTGGTGGCAGCTTTGAGGCGAGGCCAGCTGACGCATGTTCCATGCGTGGCCCATGTGCTCAACCTGGTGGTTCAGAGGTTTATAAAGTCATACCCAGAGCTGTCTGAACTGCTGGTAAAAGTTTGCCGTCTGTCTGCACATTTTTGCAAGTCAGTTGCTGCTTCAGCCGGCCTTGCCGGCTTTCAGCGCCGTTTGCGTCTTCCGGCCCACAGACTGGTGTGTGATGTCTCCACGCGTTGGAATTCAACTCTGCACATGTTGGTCAGGATATGTGAGCAGAAGAGGGCAGTTGTTGACTACCTGCATCACCTAAGCCGTCGGGAAATGGGTCAAACTCCACACATAACACCTGAGGAGTGGAGATGGATGTCCGACCTATGTATCTTCCTCCAAAACTTTGAGGACTCCACCAAGATGGTGAGCGGCGATGACGCCATTATTAGCGTCACCATACCACTACTCTGCCTTCTAAAACGGTCTCTGCTGAAAAACAAAGAGGATGCATTGCAGGCGGAGCGCGATGACTTGGAGCAAGAAACAGTAGTGGGTGTGGGTGATAACACACAGCCCAGCCTCATCTCATCACAACGTGCAGTGGAGGACTATGACGAGGAGGAGGAGGATGAAGACATGGAGCAACTCTCTGGCCAAATTGAGGATATGACATGCACACCAGTCATACCCTCGATTCAGCGTGGCTGGCCAGAGGACAGGGGAGATGAGGAGGAGGAGGACAGCATGTTCAGTCACCGTGTTGGTCTGAATACTGAAGTGATGGCTGTTAAGAGTCTGGCGCACATGGCTGACTTTATGGTAAGCTGCCTGGCTCGTGATCCTCGCGTTCAGAACATCTTGGCTGACAATCAGTACTGGTTGGCAACACTGTTAGACCCACGCTACAAGGAGAACTTTATGTCTCTCATTCCTGAGGCGGAGAGGTCAGCCAAAATGCAGCAGTTCCAGAAGGCCATAGTCACGGAAGTAGGCAAATCATTCCCCTCACAAAACGCTAGCGGCATAGGTCAGGAATCGGTGGACAACCAAGGCGTACGGCCGAGAGGGGCAAAAGTCCAATCCGCCAGAGGTAGGGGAACAGTCTTTACGATGTGGGACAGTTTTCTCAGCCCGTCACGTACCACAGCCCCTGGGGTTCGGGGTAGTGCCACAAGAAATGCTAAGTTTGGCCAGATGCTGAAGGAGTACCTTGCAGATCGAACAACTGTACTGCGAGATTCCTCTGTGCCTGACAATTATTGGGTCTCCAAGCTGGACACGTGGCATGAATTGGCTCTCTACGCCTTGGAAGTCCTGGCCTGCCCTGCCGCTAGCGTTTTGTCAGAGCGTGTTTTCAGTGCCGCAGGTGGAATCATTACTAATAAACGCACCCGCCTGTCAACTGAAAATGCTGACAGGCTGACTCTGATCAAGATGAACAAGGGTTGGATTGGGCCAGACTTCACCACACCACCAACAAATGACAACTGAATTAAAATTTTGTTATGGGAATTTGCCATTTACCTCGACTCACCCATGGGTACACACTTCTGGACTTTGGCTAATCGCTGGACTGCTCCTCCTTCTCCTCATGTGCCACCATGATGACCGTTACAATAGTTAGGCTGTTGTTTCAGGTATACCCGCAGTGGTACATTTTTTCGCCCATTCTTTTAGAATGGGCATTACAACGACAGGAGACCCGCTCCTTTTCAATGGGAAAAATGTTTTGAGGCCCTCATGTGCGTCTCTATCCAGGGACAATGTGGAGCCTCCCAATTTTTGGCTGCCCTGCCAAAGGGCTATACTACAATACACCCACTTCAGGTTTACAGGCCCTACTGCATGTCTGTATGCATGGGTCATTGTTGAACCTCCCAATTTTTGGCTGCCCTGCCAAAGGGCTATACTACAATACAACCACTTGAGGTTTACAGGCCCTACTGCATGTCTGTATGCATGGGTCATTGTTGAACCTCCCAATTTTTGGCTGCCCTGCCAAAGGGCTATACTACAATACACCCACTTGAGGTTTACAGGCCCTACTGCATGTCTGTATGCATGGGTCATTGTTGAACCTCCCAATTTTTGGCTGCCCTGCCAAAGGGCTATACTACAATACACCCACTTGAGGGTTACAGGCCCTACTGCATGTCTGTATGCATGGGTCATTGTTGAACCTCCCAATTTTTGGCTGCCCTGCCAAAGGGCTATACTACAATACACCCACTTCCTTACAATGGGCACTTCAGGTTTACAGGCCCTCATGCACGTCTCTATCCAGGGGCATTGGTCAGCCTCCCAATTTTAGACTGCCCTGGCAAAGGAAAATACTAAAATAGACCCAGTTCCTCAAAATGGGCACAATATGTCAAGACAGGGCTTCATGTACGTCTCTTCTCAGGGACATCGGAGTGCCGCACAATGTTTTCACGTAAAATCTTTCATGTAATCACAAAAAGTAACATACACCAGCTGTATTTCACTATTGGGTATGTGCCCTTAACATTTCCACCCTGAATATTCATTTTGGTGTCATTTTGGAAGGTTTTCTGGTGACTCCGTAAAATTGGCGTGAAACTCGGACAAGATTGTTCACAGCTGTGACTTTTGAGTGAGAAATGCTTCCAGGGGTCTTCCCCATGGTGTTGCCATGTCATTTGAGCACTCTTCTGAGACTTTTGTGACATTTTTATGGTTTCTACATGCTGCCGGCAGTCATTTCATAAAAATACTCGGGTCTCCCATAGGATAACATTGGGCTCGGTACTCGGGCCGAGTACACGAGAATCTCGGGATGCTCGGCCCGAGCTTCGAGCACCCGAGCATTTTAGTACTCGCTCATCACTAGTCATGACATGACGGTATTTGTCCCTTGTATGTGGTATTATTTGGTCACTATGTGGTGGAAATATGTGGTCTCATGGTGTGGCAGTACTTATACCTTGTATGTGGTAGCGTTTGATCACTACGTGGTGGTATTATGTGCTGAGGCAATATTTGTGCCTTGTATCTAGTATTGCTTGGGCACTATGTGGTGGCAATTTGTGATCTGGTCACGGTGTGGTAGTATTTCTGCCTTCTATCTGGTAATATTGGTCTTGGTAGAGTGGATTGTGGATGGTCATTTGTTTTATCTTATATCAATAAGTGGAAACTTCTTTATTTCCAATAGATATTTGTGACGACCATCCACCGTGAGGCCGAGCTGCTGGTAGGCAGCACCCCGAGAAACCCCGAGACCCTTAACCCCTATACAGGGATCTGGAATTATAGCGGAGCCCAGGGGGTAGCTGCCTAGATGAGCAACAGAGCCGGGGAGGTCGCCAGGGAAAATCAAGACCCGAAAAACGAAGTCAGAAGTCCGAGTCAAAACCGAGAGGGCAGCGAAGGTACAAAATCGTCAGGCAGTAGCAGAGTCAAAAATCCAGGCAAATGTCAAGGGCAAAAACCAAGAGGGCAGCTGAGGTACAAAATCAATAGGCAGAGGCAGAGTCAGAAATCCAGGCAAGGTCAGACACGAAACTAAACACACTATCACTGGGGAACCAAAACTATATCTGGCGGCCTGCAAGCCAGGCTCCAATGTATTTGAAGGGCATGGCTACCTCCCATAGGCTGGAGCTCACAACCTGATGACCTCATCCGGACCGCCCCTAGATCCAGGCCAGATGGAGATGCACGACTGGCTCCACCCACGCCACCTCTGACAGAAGAACGCAGGCTGCGCCTAACGGACACCTCTGCAGGGCCCTTTCCTCTGCGACCAACACCACCCAGAGGGGAAACACAGCGGCGCTCAGCGACAGAGGCAGACGTCGTGGGAGCAGTTCCATATGAGGACAAGGCCCTCCTATCACCGGCGCCACCAGCCGAAGGAATCCGGCTCCTCCCAGCGGCCGAGGCAGGAACACCAGCCACCGAGTCCAATGGCGATGTGACAATATTAAATACTTGGATGTTTAACCCCTCCCTGTCCTGTGACACAGCAGCAGAGATGCAGTTACAGAGGTTCGCCAGAGAAAGCAAGTTGAGCATTTGGTGAGATTTTCACCTCAGTATTTGTAAGACAAAATCAGGAGAGGGTGAGAAATGCATAAAAATTACCTCTGATTGCTCCACTCCCGGTTTTGTCTTAAAAATACTGAGGAAAAAACTTACCAAATACTCAAAGCTCCACATTCTTCTGATGGTGCGGATTCCACCAATAAATAAGTGATCACCTTCCTAACCTGTGCATCGCTGATAACTTATGTTCACCAAAAAATCACTTTAATACAAACTCCAGTAATTGTACATCGCAGTTATGGTGAGCGCACAGTGATGTGCTGGAGCCGCCTGCGTTTTACAGTCCACGCTCCACTATTATAGGTATAACGGATAACAGGTATTTGCATATAGCTGAAGAATGGGTGGGCCCGGGTGGGGTGAGCCCCTGGAGTCAATTTCCCTGGTGGGCCCCAGACGCCCCAGACACCCCAGTCTGGCGCTGGTAGCCAGAGTATTCAATGATGTACAAACCACATCCCAAAAAAGGCAACCCTCATGTATCATAGATCATACCAAATTAGATGCTGCAACCTGGGTGACTGGGGGCCCCACGCGTTCCGCTGCGCATGGCAGCTTCCTCAGGGCAGTCTTATGAACCATATGTAGGTTCAGCCTTATAGACACATACATTTAATCTTAAGTGGGTCATAATTGCTAATGATAATTCATTCGAGCTGTAACAGGGAGGGAGTTACCTAGTGCCATGTGTCCAAACAGCGATCACAATGTCACAGAGGCAGGAAGCAGGAAGTCCGCCGTACACATCCGGTTGCGCAAAGAGATGATGTGTGCAATGCATTCCGGATGTGTGTGCGGTCACCATGGTAGTGCTGTATGCGACCGCGCATCGGAAGTGACGTTGCCCGGTCGCCATACTGAAGGATGTCGCTACCCACCTAGCAGGAAGAGGCATAGTGCTCATGTCGGGCCCACTGGGACGGAGGTACTCGGTACCGGACTGGGTTACTGCTGGGGAAGTCACTGGTGGCTCTGGTTCGGGCCGTGTCCCTGGCTTGACAATAAAAGGGGATATTTACAGGGGTTGTCAGTCGTGACGCCACCCACTATATGCGGCCAGTGATGGGGCCTCCGCTGCTGCAGAACCTCCGGGGACGATGGAATAGCAGCTAGATGGGATAGTTCCAGTGGGTAGAACTGTGTTCCCCGGGGCAGTAAGGGTTAAGTATTCTGGAATGTTCAGTACACTTACTGTGTAGACGCTGCAGGGATCTCTTCTCAATGCTGGTGCTGACAGGCTGTGCTGTGACTCTGCAGGTGGAGGGCTTTCTGTAATCCTGTATGGAGAGAATCGCTTTCATGCAGAGACACAAGGGAGGCAATCTCAGGGTTTTCCGTGTTTACTCTCAGTTCTTCAGACAGTTTACAAGTCAGTTACAGTTCTTACAAAGTTCAGTACAAGTACACGGGCACTCTCTCCCTCTCCGGGTTCCCTTTACTCCCTGCAGCCAGGCCTCTCTCTCTCTGTGACCCCTCACACTTTCTCTGTGTCCTTTCCGGGCTGTTTACATACTCTGTACACTTGGTGGGTGTCTCCGGACAGTATGGCGGTGACTCGGGCCCTTGTGGGTCCTCCTGGTCATCACTGAGCTGCCTGTCCTTTGGGTAGGGACCCTAACGTGTAGCTGTGGTCCCCCATCGTGTTGTTTGAGGATCCGGGTAAAACTACGGTCCCTTCTAGAGCCGACACTCTACTCAGCCCAGCCTCCAGAAGTCCTCCGTGTGAGGCTCTACTACGCTCTTTCCCTCTGCGTCTTTCAGTATGATAGGAGGGCTACTCCGCCTGCAGTCGGTTGCTTCAGCTGTAGTTCTAGGGCCCGGGTACCACCATCCCTCTCTTCCCTGCACACTCCTGGGGGTACTGGCTCTGGATAGGCTTTCTCTCTCCTCCGGCTCACACTGGCTCGGTACAGATTCTGCGCTCCTTACACCCCACTTTGCCAGGACGTGTGCTTCCCTCTGCTGCTCAGCTTGGCTCGACCTTCTGCTGTCTCTTGGCCTGTGCCGTGCTCCTCAGCCTGCTGCTGATCTGTTCTGCTCGGCTCACTCTAGCCTACTGACTCCTTCCTCCTCCCCCTCACTATTTCTACTGTCAAGTCACCTGACTACGTGTGTGCCCAACACACTCCTCTAAATCCACCACCCCTCGCTTGCCTAGAGTCTCCAATCTTAGGGCTGGATGCTACCATCTACTGCACGTGGGTTGTGTGGGCTGTGAGGGTGTTGATTTGCAACAATTGTCCTACCTGCCTGGCTGCAGTTCCCTTTTGTGGCCTCTTGGACGCAGGGGCGCCACCCTCTCCCGGAGTTAACTAGCGCGTCTGCGCGCTGCCCGTCATGGATCCCCCTGAAAACATTTTATTTCTATAACAACATTAACATTATAAGCATTCTTGGTTTCTTCCCATCCGGGAGGCACAATTCTTCTTAAATGTTACTTTAAATTAACTATTTACAAGTGCATGGGTATATCTACGTCATTACCCTTCTGGACCTCTACCGGGTCTAATGCTACAACGCATTCACCTTCTTTCCTGTAGCTAAAACACATTATACACACTACTTTATATCAAAAGTATAAAAACATTCTCTTTCTTCAAAAAGTGCAAAAATTCTCAAAAAGTCAAAGAGCAGTTCAAAGTTCACGATTCCAACAGTCACTTGCACCATCTCTCACGTGCAACTGGTCTTAAAACCAAAGGGGAGCACACTAAGGTGCTCAACTATTTACAAGGGAAGTTCGTATCAAGTCATTGTCCTTGATCTCTATTGTTCATAATACACAAAAGACAAACAGGGGAATGCTAGCATTCATTCAGGTATGGGATGGGGACAATAAGGAATACACCGCATTCACACTTACAGTTTCTTCTTCTGTTCTTCTTGATGCAGAACCTGTGTTATTACTCGTGCTTGGCTTGCTTCCAAGGCAGCACTTGGGACGTTCTTCTTGGGTAAACTTCCAGGTTCTGTAGGGCAGTCACTAGTAGGTAGCTTTCCGGGGTCTGGGTAATGGCATCCTTCTTTGGTGCAACAGTCTCTAGGATGGTAACAGGATCCGTGTTCACTGCCGCATCCGTGTATCTCGTTATATCTGGATCATCAATGGACTCTGGATATTCTAGTGCTGGCATGTCATCTACTTCCACGGTATCTAAGCATAGTCTCTTAACTTTTATGCCAAATGGGTCACGCTCACCTTCGACTATGTGGTACGACACCCATTCTCCAATCTCAACTTGTCTGTCTGGGTGATCTGATGGTAGCTGCTCTTCCACCTCTCTTTTATTACTGAAAATGTCTTGTCTGGTGCCAGGTTTACGTGAAAAAGCGAATCCTCTTTCCTCTATTACTTTTACAATTTTGCCCTCATGCCGTGGGGATTTCTGAATTTCTCTATCTGTTCTAGCGATAATTTTGGCCTCTTTAGCACGGGCGATCATAATCTGTTTCTGCACCTGCCGCTCTATTTCTTCCTTTTCCCACTTTCTTACACATCTACGCAGGGCCGGCTCCAGGTTTCTGTGGGCCCCCGGCGAAAAAGTCTCAGTGGGCCCCCTTTAGTACATATCGCGGACTATAATTTATATATATATATATATATATATATATATATATATATATATCTATAGCCGCACACTTACCGCAAGCCCCATAGACAATGCATGGGGCTT
This sequence comes from Allobates femoralis, assembly GCA_033576535.1. Classification (NCBI taxonomy): domain Eukaryota; kingdom Metazoa; phylum Chordata; class Amphibia; order Anura; family Aromobatidae; genus Allobates; species Allobates femoralis. Next base: position 417,358,348 of record JARQOC010000002.1, read on the forward strand.
GCTGCAAATGTGAAGCAAGTGCAGCCGCTAGACGGAAAATGCGGCAGATGCGGGGTTTTTTTACCGCAACTGCCACATTTTTAAAAAAAACGCCTATGTGAAGACAGCCTTACAGGAACAGTGCCTGCTGAAACCAGCAAGAGCTGTTTCTGACAGTGAGTATATTACACGTTGTTAGGAGCGGGCTAAAATGCGTTTGCATTCTCTTGCGCTTTTTAAAAATACCCTTCAAATGCAAAATGTTGCATTTTTGTGCGTTTGAGGATGCTTGGTATATACACAAGCATCCTCAAGCACACAAATAATGCAAGCAGCTCAATGGAGCCACACTGCATTATGGGTGGCACCGCAGCCAAGCGGAATGTCTGGCCGTCTGGATCTCTCTTTCTCCTCACCTTTCTTCTTGCCGCTTCGGTCTCCTCCGGTCGCTCTGCACATATCAGCACAGTGATGACAACATCGTGCCCCTCCATGCTGAGCTGCAGAATGCAGACAGCGGCAGAAGAGACTCTGGAGAAGAATGCTGCTGGCAAAGATGGCTGAGACTATAGGAGCGGAATCCGCGGGGGGCTACCACTGGTACACCTACCTCGTACACACGCGGCTCTGCTCCATACACCTCGTACGCACGCGGCTCCACTCCATACACCTCATACACACGCGGTTCTGCTCCATACACCTCATACACACGCGGTTCTGCTCCATACACCTCGTACACACGCGGCTTTGCTCCATACATCTCGTACGCACGCGGCTCTGCTCCATACACCTCGTACGCACGCGGCTCTGCTCCATACACCGCTCCATACACCTCGTACGCACGCGGCTCCGCTCTATACACCTAGTACCCACTCGGCTCTGTTCCATACACCTAGTACACACTCGCCTCTGCTACATTCACACTGTAAATCCCTCCTGACCCCACACATAAACTTCACCTAATTGCCATACACCTAGTACACACTCGCCTCTGCTACATTCACACTGTAAACCCCTCCTGACCCCACACAAACTTCACCTAATTGAGTCTCATGATGGGCTGCACAGCAGAGTCCTGCATACACTGAGGACCTGATCATGTGATCCCTGACTCCTCCCCTCCATGTGACATCATCACAGGTCCTGTAAGCACAGAGTGTGCTGCTCTGTCGGCTCCCATGGAGGGGGGAGGAGGGAGACCTCCGGTGCTGCAGGAGGCCGAAAATGACCCCCCAGCTGCCCCCTGGATATGGCCCTGGCTGTGGGGGCAGTGTGCTCAGGGGCCCCTGAGGCTAGGGTCACACTTGCATTGTGACCCTAGCCTGACACAAGTATTTTCGGCTGCAGCGCATAGCGTTTAATGCTATGCGCTGGAGCCCATAGAAACCCGATGTTTACCTTGACACTGGTTGTCAATGTAAACATCGGGTTTCTATGGGCTCCGTTGCTGGCAGCACATAGCATTAAACGCTGCAGCAGACAATACTTGCGTCAGGCTAGGGTCACAATGCAAGTGTGACCCTAGCCCTCAGGGGCCCGGTGGGCCCCCTCCAAGCAGTCGGGCCCCGGCACTTGCCCGGGTGCGCCGGGTGCTGACGCCGGGCCTGCATCTACGGATGTACTCTTCACGTGTGATTAGCTCTGCAGGGCCCACTTCACTACCGGGATCTCCTAAGAAGCCCATTAAGTCGTCACAGCTCTTATCTCGCTCCCACCAGCAGCGGAGCTGCTCCCCTCTCACCTCGGTAGTAGTCGGTGGCGGTATCTTGGGCTCCGGTAACGGCAGATATCCCTCTGGTAGAGCTCCTAATGGGTCGGCTTCCTTCCCTGCAGGGCGCGGTGCAGCTCGCGGTACAGAGAGATCCACCAAAATCGCAGTACGGCATTCCTTCTCGCTCTCTACCCGATCACGTGGCACTCCAACCCAGCCGGGTTGTATAGACAAAGTCTCGTAGCTTTGGCAGTGTTCAACATCAATCCGAATCCAGGTCCAATGCTCCTCCTGGGCTCGTGTCATCTGCTGGGGTAGCAGCCACAGCACACCCCGCCAGGTGTCTTGGACGTGGGGACGTTCTCTGCTGCCTTCTGCCATCTCTATTCGGTCACGCAAGGTCTCTCCCTGGCCGGGTTCCTCCACCGGTTCACTCCGTGGGCCCTCCGGGATCACTTGAGGTCTTCCTTTGGCAGTGCTCTCCTGGGCGTCCTCCGCTTCTGTCCGCATGTTCTGCAATGGCGACTGCTTCCCTTCCGGTTGTTAGCCATCAGGGAGGGGCGGAACGATTTCCTTCTTGGTTCCCGCCAGCGTCTCATTGGGAGGAGGGTCTAGGGGCGGAGGCTCTTCTTTGAGAGTGACAGCTGGCTCTCCCGGAGTTAAGGGGAGCCAGGGCGGGTCCTTTTCTTCGCGCCTTGGACCGGGCCGGCCCACGATGGGAGTTTTGGTTACGCCTCCTCTGCACATGGCGCTAAGCTCCTATGGCTGCCATTAAGGTCAGATTTTGGCGGGAAAAGTCCAGAACACGTTCCTTAGGCGCACGGGGTCCAATTCTTTTGGACCAAGTAGATCCTGTTCGTGACACCAGGTTGTCGGGCCCACGGGACAGGGGTACTCGGTACCGGACCAGGTTACTGCTGGGGAAGTCACGGGTGGTCCTGGTCCGGACCGTGTCCCTGGCTCGACAATAAAAGGGGAATATTTACAGGGGATTGTCAGTCGTGACGCCACGCACTATATGCGGCCAGTAATGGGGGCCGCCGCTGCTGCAGAACCTCCGGGGATGATGGAATAGCAGCGCAGATGGGATAGTTCCAGTGGGTAGAACTGTGTTCCCCGGGGCAGTAAGGGTTAAAGTCTATGGTGTAGTGTGCAGGCTGAGTGCAATTCACTTACTAGCCAGATGCTGCAGAAATCTCTCCTCGGTGCTGGTGCCGACAGGCTGTGGCTCTGCAGGTGGAGGGCTTGCTTTAATCCTGTATGAAGGGAATGGTATTCAAGTAGATTGAAAGTAAACACGGACACCCTGAATCTGCCTCTCTTGTCTGTTTCTAAGTTCTTCCAGACAATTTACACTTCAGGTACAGTTCGGTGCAGTTCTTGCACGTCTCAGTTCAAGTACACGGGCTAACTCTCCCTTCTGGGGTTCCCTTAATCTCTGCAGCCAGGCCTCTCTCTCTGTGACCCCTCACACTTTCTCTGTGTCCTTTCCGGGCTGTTCACGTTCTCTGGGTTCACTTGGTGTGTGTAACGCCTGACAGTATGGCGGTGACTCGGGCCCTTGTGGGTCCTCCTGGTCGTCACTGAGCTGCCTGTCCTTTGGGGTAGGGACCCTAACGTGTAGCTGTGGTTCCCCGTCGTGTTGTCTGAGGATCCGGGTAAAACTACGGTCCACTCTAGAGCCGACACTCTACTCAGCCCAGCCTCCAGCAGTCCTCCGTGTGAAGCTCTACCAGGCTCTTTCCCTCTGCGTCTTTCAGTATGATAGGAGGGCTACTCCGCCTGCAGTCGGTTGCTTCAGCTGTAGTTCTAGGGCCCGGGTACCACCGTCCCTCTCTTCCCTGCACACTCCTGGGGGTACTGGCTCTGGATAGGCTTTCTCTGTCCTCCGGCTCACACTGGCTCAGTACAGATTCTGCGCTCCTTACACCCCACTTTGCCAGGACGTGTGCTTCCCTCTGCTGCTCAGCTTGGCTCGACCTTCTGTTGTCTCTTGGCCTGTGCCATGCTCCTCAGCCTGCTGCTGATCTGCTCTGCCCGGCTCACTGTGGCCTACTGACTCCTTCCTCCTCCCCCTCACTATTTCTACTGTCAAGTCACCTGACTACGTGTGTGCCCAACACACTCCTCTAAATCCACCACCCCTCGCTTGCCTAGAGTCTCCAATCTTATGGCTGGATGCTACCATCTACTGCACGTGGGTTGTGTGGGCTGTGAGGGTGTTGATGTGCAACAATTTTCCTACCTGCCTGGCTGCAGTTCCCTTTGTGGCCTCCTGGATGCAGGGGCGCCACAACTTCAAGCATTGTATATTTGGAGATGGAGCCAGAAGAGGAACCCCAATATATATGTCCAGACAAGGGTAGGAAGGTATGGCGCCTGCCCATAATATATCACCAGTCCTATGAAATTATGATTACATATGCTGTATCTGGAAAAATATCTTTAAATTATAATTGTTATGCCACTTTGTTAATAGTCACATATCCAAAATTTCAAGAAACATTCAAGAATAAATATACCATAAATACAAGTCCCCAAGAATAAGAAGAAGGCAATTTCGGGATTAAGGTATCCACCCGCCAAGGAGAATGTAATCCATTCTTGAAGGCCCATAAAAAGCCCAAAATTCAAGTTAGAGTGGAGGGGACCCCTTAAGGATATAATTTAGCCCCATCTGTACCTCTAATGTATAGGTCAGAAGACCAGTGGAGGCCCCCAGGTTGCAGCATCAAGACATGGTAGAACCCCCAATCCAGTATAGTGCGTCAAAGGTGATAACTGTATGGATTTGAACAGATTAAATATAAACAGATCAAAAAAGTCCATTCACAAATTGCCTCTGTTCAAGAGACCCCAGGTGCTCCATATGCGGGCATCCATGTTGTACATGAGTCAATCCGAAAGGATAATTTAGAAACCCAATCCCTATTGTACAATTTGTCCATCTATGAGATTCATACGTCTTGTTTCATAAGCGTTGGACCAAAGGAGATCAATTCTTGTCTTCTGTTTGTCACTTTCAATGTGATCATCATGGTTAATGAATCGGTGATATATCAGTCCGATATTAAATCCTATGAGAGATGAAAAATATCAATGTAAATCGTATAATCATGTATTCAGGATATAAATCCCACCTTACTTATCCTAGAAATCCAGTAAAAGTTAATTCTTCATTTAACCCATAGGGAGTAATGGAGCGCAACGTAAAGATCTATCTTGCCTCTGTTTGCAGAAGCCATTTATGGGCAGATCCACCACGTCCATTACTGTGGTATTTCTGGAGGCCCAAAACTCGAAGACCATTAGTATTGCCACGGTGTGCAGCCAAAAAGTGGGCTGCCACTGAGGTGAGGGGTTTACCTTTCGTTAACGATCCTGCTGCTAAATTTATTGTGGACGTGTGATGTTGGATCCTGCACTTCAGTTCCTGGGACGTTTGTCCCACGTAGACCTTGTTACATGGGCATAACAGAGCATATATGACACCCCTAGATTTGCAATTGATGTACGATCTTAATCTATGCTCCGTATTATACAACGGATTACTAAACATATCATGGACTGGTTGCATGAAACCGCATATATTACAGTTTCTGCATGGGAAGGAGCCATGCAAGCGGATACCTCGGCCCAAAGGAACCGTTGTTTCGGTGAAATGACTACGGGTGATGATGTCACCGATGTTACGTGCCCTTCTTGCTGTCTTTTGTGGTCTAGTATTTATGAGGGACCTAGTTTGAATATCTCCTAACAAAACATCCCAGTGATTACCCAGGATTCTGCTTACGTTACTCCATCAGTTATTAAAATCAGTGCTGAAGCTCACTGTTGATTCCTGAGGCCGTGGTTGTGGTCGCAATAATGAAGCCTGATTTTCCTTGTTTGCCCTCTGGAAGGCTGAGAAAATGACTTGTTAAGGGTATCCCCTTGATCGAAGTCGTTCCGTTAGACCTTTGGCATGATATCAAAATCTTTCGTCCGTTGTACATGTACGTCTTATACGAAGAAATTGTCCGAATGGAAGTCCTCGCTTGGTGTGTTTTGGATGGAAACTTTGGAATTGGAGGAGATTGTTGATAGCCGTGGGTTTCCGAAATAACTCGGTATAGATACGACCTTCAGAAAGTGAGACCTGCAAATCCAAAAATGTGGCCGTATTAGTTGACACACTATAGGTCAGATGGATATTCAGATGATTATTGTTTAAGTTCTCCATGAATGCAGTTAAATCAGCCTGTGGTCCTGACCAAAAGAAACACACATCATCAATATATCTAAACCAATTTAACACATGGTCTTTAAACACCTGCTTTGGATACACAATCACTAACTCCCACCATCCAAGAAAAATGTTGGTGAAGGCAGGTGCGCACCGTGCCCCCATCGCCACACCAGACACTTGTTTGTAAAATGAACGATTGAATAAAGAGTAATTATGCTGTAACACAAATCGTAATAGGTCCACAAGAAACGAGTTGTGCATACGAATCAAGCTTACTTTTTGATCCAGGAAATATGTGACTGGCCACGAGGATGGGATATCAGCAATGTTCGAATATAGGGACTCAACATCACAGGTCACAATACAAACGTCAGTCGGCAGTTGAAGGTCCTTACTGCATTAAATAAAGTGTGATGTATCACGTATGTATGAAGCTTGAGATGTCGTCATGGGCTGCAAAAAATAATCAAGATAAGTACAAGCTATCTCACAGAGACTATTAATGGAGGAGACAATTGGGCGTCCCGGCGGTCTTGTCATGTTCTTGTGAACTTTCGGCAGCATATAAAATGTTGCTATAGTGGGACTACTCGGCCACATGAACTTCCTCTCATTCAATGTAATGATGCCATGTTAAAAGGCCGTCAATAAAAGTCGCCATTGCACTAATTTGCCTCTGATTGTGATCCAGTTGTGTAGCTTCCCAGTGGTGGAGACCCAGCCTGGGTGTTTGCTGGTGGTGTTGACCCAGTGCAAGAGATAATAGAGAGTTGCAATCCAGCATAGGAGTCTACTGGCAGTGGATGGTTTGCTAAGTAGTACACCAACATTAGTGATCCAGCCTAGTAGCTCATTAGCAATAGGGATCCAGTTAGGAGATTAGCCAGTGGTCACAAGCCAGCTTAATATTTAGCCATCAGTTATGTCCCAGCCAAGTAGTTCACTGACGGTGAGAACCCAGCCAAACGGTTTGGGTTGTAACCACTTGTGAACTAATAGTTCCCTAGTTGTGGCTAACCAGCTCAGTAGTTTGCCTGTGGATGCGACACAGCCCATTAATTTTTTAGTAATGGTAATCCAACCAGTTAGTTCATTGATAGTGGCAAATCAGTCCAGGAGATTGATAGTATTGGTATCCCAGCCCAGAAAATTATCAGTAATGGCAATCAAAACCAGTATTGTACTGGTGGGGGAAATCCAACCCAGTTTTTTTTACGAGTGGTGGCAAAAACTAGTATTGTACTAGTGGAGGCAATCCAACCCAGTAAGTCACTAGTAAAGGCAATCTACCCCGGTGGTTTACCTGTGTTAATAATCCTGCCGAGTACATCAATACCAATGGAATTCCAGCCCATTACATTGCTGATGCTGGAAATGAAGCACAACAGGTTGATGGTTCCTTCCATCCAAAACTATTTTGCAATATGTTCTTTCATCTTTTCTCCTAATTTTTCCTTCCTTCCTCGTGATCTTTCCAGAGTTAAAATCCTAATAAAATAAACTGTAATCAGCCTGTTTTTCAAAGGAGGTGCAGTCGCTTGCTGGTGTCTCTGAAGACTGAGATTCTGAGCTTTCACAGTGGAATTTATTGACCCTGTGATGTCATCAACCATTATGATGTCATTGTCTGTCTGAGCTGTGGTGTATTATGATAAGTAGGTTACAATTTCAAGTAAGATTTATTTATGTAAATTATTAGTTTTCCAATATTTTTGAAAACAAGTTTGACTACACTAGAATGAACATAGCCATTATACTTGAAATAACCATTATATCATTAACTAAATTGTTGAGGAGAGCCATAGGATCAAATACTTAATTAACCTTAAAACATAAGGGCATGGGAGAAACGATCTATAGAGTGTATTATTTTACATTGTGTAAGTTGTGATTTAAACATGGCTGCCATTTCCTGCCACATCACACCATGCTCTGAGACCAAGATGGAGTCCAGGGAAGACTGACCAATCACTGAAGCTGAATTCCATAGAAGGACTGACCAATCACAGAATGTCATATCACCTGGACATACTCAATCAAGACACACCCCCTGATGACCTCATGGATCCGCCCATGGACTAACCCACTGACCAATGAATACATCTGAGTAGGGCCGGCCGAGCCCCTTATTGAACAAAAACCTGAGGTCTATTATAATAAACACACTTGGAGCTTGGGTCTGACCAAGGAAGGGTGTACATCTGACTCTGTGCGTCTGGTGTCTACTTTTCGTGCCGGTGCTTGGTCTATATAGATTAGGTCAGGGGCAGGCAACTTATTATTATGAAATATTATCCATATTAATATCAATTTGGCGCCCAACTTGTGGGGCCAACAGAGGCGAATCCCCAAACCTTGAATGACTGGTGAAGGAGACGGCAGGACGCACTGAGTACCCCGAGACAGGAGACTGATCACCTCCCTAATAAAAACGGTAAGTCTGCTGATTTTATTATAATCTGTTGGATTTACCTGTTTTTCGGGGTACCCTGCAGATTGCCTGACCGCATCCGATCTTTCAGGGTGTCTGAGATGGCAGAGGGGTTTTCTCTGCTGCTGGCCATTTAATTGCGGAAGAAACCGTCATGCTAAGTTGCCTGCGGCCTGCTATGTGTTGTGTGGAGGGGTGATGACCAGTTAAAGCACTCAAACTGGTGCCCACAGTGTTATCCTCCACTGGTCTCCACAAGGTCAGTGGGTGCTTTGTGATGTCTGTCTATCAAGCATTGCTCCCACCCAGCCAGAATCCTGCACCACACTGATGAGGGGCAATAACCCCGAAACAGCTGTATGTGGTTGGATACCTAGTCCATGGTAAACCCCTGGCCATATCTTCAAGCTCGCAAGGGCTGGATAGTGACTTAAGGGCTACTAATACCCTGGGCTAGGTCCTTCCCTGGTGGGATTACTGGCTGGTGTCCATGATTCAGTACATGGCCTGATAATTGATGACCAGGTGTTTTTTGTAAACTACAGAACATGGAAGTCAGACAGGGACAGATAGGAAGTGTAGATGGTTGTGAAGGTCTTGTGCTCAAGTTTGTCATCTCCCCAGTCTTAAGTGTTTGTTTTGTGTCTATTCTATATAGAGAAAGATGGAAAAGTTAATGCAGTTGTGTCGTATAGGCCCTAAGCCTAATTCAGATGGCAAGATAGATCTGTGTACATTAGTTGTGACTCGTGAAGGGAAAAGTTATGTTAAATGATGCAAATAGCTTATGAAGTTGTGTGGAATGGCAGAAGTGCAGAGAAAATTGGGTAGAAGAGGAAGAAAATGGAAAAAGGACAGAGTTTTAAGTAATGTGTGTTACAAGAATGTATCATGTTCATGGTTGGTGATGGTGGCATAAGGCCATGTGCTCTCTTGTGTCAGCTATTTTGTGATGGCATGTGCTCTCTGGTGTCAGCCATTTTGTGATGGCATGTGCTCTCTGGTATCAGCCATTTTGTGATGGCATGTTCTCTCTGGTGTCAGCCATTTTGTGATGGCATGTGCTCTCTGGTGTCAGCCATTTTGTGATGCTATGTGCTCTGGTAAATGGGCCTTGTGGTCACTAGTGATGGCAATTTTGTGGTGGTTTTAAATTAATACATTTTTTATATAAATATTATAAGTTTCTTGGCTTTCGTGCCCTTAAAAGATGCTAGCATATGGTAATTATGAGAGACTTGTCAAGTAAATGAAAATATGTAAGTAAATAACAGATATACTAAAACAAATGTAAGACAGCAGAGAAATGAGAGTTTAAATAGTGTTAAAACAGAAGTGCTGGAGTATAAGAGAATGTTTGGAAAAGATGGGTTAGGATTGCCTCAGATTGAGAATCTGGGAATATACTTTTGCCCATGCAAAGATGGCCGCCGAGTGAAGGCCGCATGGTTAGAGACAAAGGGACAAATGAATGTTTGGACAACAGACTCAGACAGGAAGTGATGTGTAAGGACTAAAAGTTGTCTGACCAGTTTTGAACAAGTTTCCCATACACACTGCTAGTTTCAGACACAAAACAAAAGGTAGGCCACCCCACCCCTCTCCCACATAGAGACATTTGATGGGTTAATGCAGAGAGACTGAATGTTGAATGATTAAATGAGTATACTGGTAATTAAAAATAAATAATAGAAATAGAATAAAAATAAGGCACATATAAGTTCCCTTGTCTAGATAAGTCCAGCGTGCCAGTCAGATATAACTATGTGCTGAAAGCTATAAGAAAGTGTTAAATCGGAAAGGTGAAAGATGTGAGTGCACATAGTAATGAAGTATTAATTGGGATTAAATAAATAAATATATATATAATTGGCATGGGAGACAAAATGACATACCTCAGAGAAAGATGAGATGATAAAAAAAAAAATAATAATAATAATTGCCAACGGTGAATGGATAATCCAGGGGAAGAATGCAGTATTTCATCATTATGACTCCACAGGAAAAGTGAGAAAAAAAAATGCAGGAGTTATGTCCATGACCTCTCTCTATCCAACAGGAAGTGTGAATGACCTACCTGTAGATACTGGTTGAATGGGGGGGAGGATACTTGATGCAAACAAGGCCAGTCCCAATGAGAGGCACCACCCCCACCCCCTAACATGGCAGCCATATACATGCTTCATTGTATCTTTTAAGCTACATTTTAACATCTCATTCTTCCCAGATCATGTTTTATTTTATTTTTCTAGTCTCACTTTGGGGTATTGGTAAAAGTACTTATCAATAGTTTTTAATTTTTACTGCTTCTACCCCAACTATTTTAATAATGGACATCTTTTTCACACAAATGTAGATTTTTTCATGATACTGGAGATACTGGAGATACTGGAGCAGTCTGCTGTGTTTACCTAATTAGCAAATCAATTCCAGGTGATTTGCATTTCTATTCCATGTCTCTACACTGATATATTTTCAATACAGCAGCCAGAGATCTGTACCTGAAGGGGCCTCATAACTGGGGGGGTGACAAGTCCACAGCATGGAGTCCTCATTGCAGTTACACATCACATACTATTTGGGCTTTGTGCACATAGTGAGTTTTATTTTATTGTGCTTTTTGCTGTATAATTTTGTCACAAATCTGGATGCCTATGCTGACACCAGTGAAGTTGCTGAGACTTCAGAAGTGTTGTACACACATTATCTAATTTTTTTCTTATTCTTGTAGATTTTGTGTGTTTTCTTTTTGCCGGGAAATTCAGATTTACTGCAAAAAATTTACACCCCAAATATTAATCATGTGCACATAGCCTTATTGTATTCATAGTTATGTATAATCTAGGGAGGGGGAACTTTTCATGATCTTTTCAGGCTCCAAATATGAAATTCAGGTAACAACATAGTTTTTGAATCCAGATATGCTTTGGATATTGGATTCAAAAGGGGGGAAAGAGAAAGTTAGTGCCTGTTTTTTTAAAGTTATTAAATATAAAGACGTAAATAAATAAACTATTAAAACTTTAAGTGTTTTCTTTATATTTTTGTCTTAAATAGAGGACAGATCAAACATGTGTGAACATGACCCAGATGAGCTCGTTACTAATGCAGACTGTGAGTTATTTTATAGATGGTGGATTCTACACTGGATGTGCTGTGATTACGCAACAGGAGGTGATAAAGCTGAACCACTCCCTCCTCACCTATCTGCAGAGAAGGGAGATGAAGATCTCAATCACTGAAATATGTAGAGCGCAAAGGGTAAGATGGCCGAATGTGTATATAGACTGCAGATCTTTCCTAAAGTCACATAAAGACCTATAGAGGCCGCAGAGTGTGTATGAGTCTGCCAGGCTTATCTGATAACAGGAGAGCCTCCATACAGAGTCCAGGTACAGCTCACACCTGAGCTGGCCCTCGAGCCAGAGGTAATGCTCACACAGTTGCAGCTGCCAGAAGCTGTGAAGAGGCCTAGAGTCGACAGTCTAAGACCCAGGCACCAGGGCAGACCCGGGCACCAGGGCAGACCCGGGCACCACGGCAGACCCTGACACCAGGGCAGAGCCAGGCACCAGGGGCCCCTGTCACTCCTGATGTTCTTATTCCCGCAGACACAGGTGATCAAATGGAAAGGAGTGCAACACGCAGGGAGCCAGCTGAGGAAGGTCTGTAGACATCGGGCGGTAAGCTTTTTCTGCCACAACTCTCTTGTCAATGATGGCTCAGGTAACCCAAGAACTAACTCATTTGTCATTAACTGCTACATGTGTTTTAGTGGGCAAGGTTTGGGTGGCACCAGGGTTCAGTAACTAGGTGGCCAGGTACACCCAGTCTTGTATGATGTGTGACTGATATATTGGAGAGGTATCTGTAACGAGCCCGCAGAAACCCGAATGCACCCCTCGTCTGCTCTACCATTCCAGTGATTGCAGATAGATCGTACAGAGACAGCGCTGCACACTAGGTGTTGTGCTTGTTGTGTTAATTTCTTTTCAGGATCCGCTGCAGAAACTACATTTCTTCTAAGAAACTCACGATGAAGGTGGTATGTAACAATGAGGCTCCTGAAAAGGTAAAGCTGCATATGTTATAGTGGAGGTCTATTAAGGGTATTTTACAGTATCTGGGAGTCAGCAGCTTTCTACAATCCTTATACATAAAGCAGTGAACAAGGTGAATGGGAGATTAACATTAATAATTACGGGCAAGACATAGATGAAATATTAGTTTTTGTTTAATTTTCCTCCTTAGTAAATAAGTCGATATAAGATAATTCTCGACTCAACACCTAGAACAGGATTGTATTTTCTATAAAGTAAGTGTGGATACAAGCGTAAAAGGGTTTAATCTTACATTAATGGATAGTGAGGTTGTGGAGGACACAAGCACCATTAATGCTGCAGGTCAATAGATAGGTGCTGCAGTATCAGCATCAGTGAGATGAGTATCCAGTCAGGAAAGGGTTAAACATTGCATTGCTATCTCTGACTAAGAGAATTAAAATCAATATTCATCAGAGCTTGCGACTCATTTCTCACAGATACTTTAGGTATGGCATGAAGTCTTGACCAGCAATGTATAAGCCTTATATAATTGACTGTAAACAGATTTAGGATCTGGAATCGAAGAACACATCTGTCTCAGGAGCGCATGGTCTCATGTCAGGAGATCGGGTGATCCTGAAAAGATGCGAGAAAGAGCCGTGAGCCAAGATTAGATGGCCGATCCAGCTTCTCTGAATTATAGCAACTTCATTGGAGATTGAGGGAAAACCCATCTGGACGCGACAGCTGTTGAAGACTCCCCACCAGCAGAATGATGGTCTCTGATAATGATAGTCACTGACCTACACCCCATAGTGATAGACTGTCCCGTATATGGCCTTATAACTCTCCACATTATGTCTGATATATAGGAAATATCCAAACTAAGGCAGAAATGGTTACAGGAACATGAGATAAATGAGGACTCAGAAGAGTGGGAGAAACATTCATTGTCCTGAGCGAACCATTAGTTCAAGGGTACATAGCACTGTGTATAACTGATATTACTCTAATAACTTGTACATGTAGCCGTAAAAGCGCTATTTTATGTTATTTTATGTTATTTTCGAGGTAATCGGGTTCATGTGTAAAGGGAAACGTTATCAAATAATCTCTGGTGGTAGAATATGGCCCTGAGACAGAAATGTCCATCCATGAGTGCTGTGATACAATTCTGGGTATCCAGGTAGGGAACTGAGGTGAAGCAGGTAGGAAAGTCCCGAGGACGCGGATAGTGGGATCCTATATACCTCCTGATATCCCCAGAATTGTTCATAAGAATTGTTCGTACCGCATGTATTTAAATCCAGAGATCAAGTTAAAGTAGGTTTTGAATCCTTTATCTCACCCCTAGTGGCCATAAGTAAGAATATAGTCTAGATTAATTACATCTATGATTAACAGAGATTTGTCAATTATACTACAGAAGACCTTCAAAGTTTAGCCGACCAACTAGGCCCTACATTGATAATGCTGCTCCAAAATAGAATGGACCTGGACATGTTATTAGCAAAGTAAGGAGGTTATTGCAAAATTGTACGTATATTCCATATAATACAGGTCCCACCGGGAAGGTTACAGCAGCCATACAGAAACTGAATTCTCTACAACAAGAATTATAAAGGAATTCAGGTGTAGAACATCCCCGGGACCAATACTCTCTGTAGATGAAGAGATGGCAGATATGGCTGGATTAGATAGGCATTGTTATCCTTGTCATCTTAATTATTGCAGCTATCATTGTTTGTTGTGTCCTTCCCTGTGTAAGGAAGATGATTGGGAAACATCAGTTCTCACTTTCTTAGCTCAAGAGGTTAGTTATTCTGTAGACATAGAACAGCTAGGCCCTCTACAGTCTTTTATAGTCTCCAACTAGATGTCCCCTATTCCTCTAAGTTATAATAGGTAGGGTAGACACATCAAATAGTTCATATATGCGAAGTCTGTACCAAGGGAGTCACATAGTTTATATATGTGAAGTCTGTATCAAGGGGGGTTTTAATGGTCAGCATTTCTCAGCTAACGGGCAGAGTTGGAGGCACATTGGGATGTGATAGGCTCTAGTAGGGACAGGTTAATAAAGTATTTAGGGGGACTGTTGAGGAGAGCCATAGGATCAAATACCGTATATACTCGCGTATAAGCCGAGTTTTTCAGCCCAAAAATTGGGCTGAAAAGTCCTCCCCCTCGGCTTATACACGAGTCACTGTATACAGTATACAGGCCGCCCGCCCCCATCAGTATACAGGCCCCCCCATCAGTATACAGGGCCCCCCCGTTGCTGCCGCAATCCTGTAAAGGAATACATCATTATACTTATCCCTGCCGCTGTCCCGCTGCCGCCATCGCGCTCCTCCGGCTTCATCCGGCTTCTTCCAGCTTCCTCCTCCGGTGGGCGCAGGCAATGACGTCAGGCGGCAGAAGCTGGATGAAGCTGGAGGAGCGCGATGGCGGCTGCGGGACAGCGGCAGGGATAAGTATAATGATGTATTCCTTTACAGGATTGCGGCAGCAACGGGGGAGGGCCCTGTATACTCATGGGGGGGCCTGTATATACCACTAGGGCTGCTGCTGTATACTACCACTGGGGCTGCTATATATACCTCTGGGGCTGCTGTATACTACCACTGGGGCTGCTGCTGTATACTACCACTAGGGAGGCTGCTGTATACCACACACTGCTGGGGGCTCTATACCTGTGCTGGGGTCCACCCTCGGCTTATACACGAGTCAATAGGTTTTCCCATGTTTTGGGGGCAAAAGTAGGGGGGTCGGCTTATACACGGGTCGGCTTATACACGAGTATATACGGTACTTAATTAACCTTAAGACATAAGGGCATGGGAGAAACGATCTAAAGAGTGTATTATTTTACATTGTATAAGTTGTGATTTAAACATGGCTGCCATTTCCTGCCACATCACACCATGCTCTGAGAGCAAGATGGAGTCCAGGGAAGACTGACCAATCACTGAAGCTGAATTCCATAGAAGGACTGACCAATCACAGAATGTCATATCACCTGGACATACTCGATCAAGACCACACCCCCTGATGACCTCATGGATCCGCCCATGGACTAACCCACTGACCAATGAATACATCTGAGTAGGGCTGGCCGAGCCCCTTATTGAACAAAAACCTGAGGTCTATTATAATAAACACTTGGAGCTTGGGTCTGACCAAGGAAGGGTGTACATCTGACTGTGCGTCTGGTGTCTACTTTTCGTGCCGGTGCTTGGTCTATATAGGTTTGGTCAGGGGCAGGCAACTTATTAATATTATTATGAAATATTATCCATATCAAAATACTTATAAATAAGAAGAGGTAAGGGAAAGGAGAAGAAGAAAGGGAAAAAATATTTTTATTGGTGTAAATAAGGATCAGTATTAAAAGTAAATGGAGTAGGGCAAGGGAGAACATTTATCCTAGTTCTTCCTGTACTTGTACAAATACGATAACTACTAATTAATTAACATATTGCTCTCTCATCTACAATACTGTTGTGGCCAAAAGTATTGACACCCCTGCAATTCTGTCAGATAATACTCAGTTTCTTCCTGAAAATGATTGCAATCACAAATCCTTTGGTATTATTATCTTCATTTAATTTGTCTTCAAGGAAAAAAACAAAAGAGAATGAAGCAAAAATCAAAACATTGATCATTTCACACAAAACTCCAAAAATGGGCCAGACAAAAGTATTGGCACCCTCAGCCTAATACTTGGTTGCACAACCTTTAGCCAAAATAACTGTGATCAACCGATTCTGGTAACCATCAAGGAGTTTCTTACAATGCTCTGCTGAAATTTTAGACCATTCTTCTTTGGCAAACTGCTCCAGGTCCCTGATATTTGAAGGGTGCCTTCTCCAAACTGCCATTTTTAGATCTCTCCACAGGTGTTCTATGGGATTCAGGTCTGGACTCATTGTTGGCCACCTTAGAAGTCTCTAGTGCTTTCTCTCAAACCATTTTCTAGTGCTTTTTGAAGTGTGTTTTGGGTCATTGTCCTGCTGGGAGACCCATGACCTCTGAGGGAGACCCAGCTTTCTCACACTGGGCTCACTAGTTTGCCTGTGGATGTGACACAGCCCATTAATTTTCCAGTAGTGGTGATCCAACCAGTTATCTTCTTGACAGTGCCAAACCAGTGCAGGAGATTGATAGTATTGGTATCTCAGCCCAGAATATTACCAGTGGTGGCAATCTAGACCAGTATGGTACTGTTGGGGGTAACCCATCCCAGTAAATCACTAGTAAAGGCAATCTACCCCGGTGGTTTACCTGTGTTATCAATCCAGCTGAGTACTTCAATACCAATGGCATTCCAGACCATTACATTGCTGATACTGGAGATTAAGCACAACAGGTTGATAATTGCGTCCCTCCAAAAAAAATTTTGCAAAATATTCTTTCATCTTTTTCTCCTCATTTTTCTTTCCTTCCAGAGTTAAAATCCTAATTAAATAAAATTAAAAAACAGGCTGATTACAAAGGAGGTGCAGTATCTTGCTGGTGTCTCTGAAGACTGAGATTCTGAGCTTTCACAGTGGAATTTATAGACCCCTGTGAAGTCATCAACCATTATGATGTCATTGTCTGTCTGAGCTGTGGTGTATTATGATAAGTAGGTTACAATTTCAGTAAAATTTATTTATATAAAATTTTAGTTTTCCGATTTTTAATTTTAGTTTTCAAAACAAGCTTGACTACACTAGAACGAGCATAGCCTTGAAATAACCAGTATATTATTAAATAAATTCTTATATATAAGAAGAGGTAAGGGAAAGGAGAAGAAAGGTAAATGGTTTTATTGGTGTAAACAAGGATCGGAATTACAAGTAAACGGAGTAAGGCAAGGGAGAACATTTATCCTAGTCATATTTGTACAAGTACAGGAAGGATAACCACTAATGAATTCACATATTGCTCTCTCATCTACAATATATATCCATTGCACTAATTTGCCTCTGATTGTGATCCAGTTTTGTAGCTTCCCAGTGGTGGAGACCCAGCCTGGGTGTTTACTGGTGGTGTTGACCCAGTGCAAGAGATAATAGAGAGTTGCAATCCAGCACAGGTGTCTACTGACAGTGGCTGGCTCGCTAAGTAGTATACCAACATTAGTGACCAAGCCCAGTAGCTCACCAGCAATAGGGACCCAGCTAGGTGGTTAGCAAGTGGCCACAAACCAGCCCAATATTTTGAAACCGGTTTTGCCACAGCAGAGTAGTTCACTAGCAGTGAGAACCCAGCGAAACAGTTCACAAGTGGTTACAACCCAAACCAATTGTTCACTAGTTTTGGCAAACCAGCTCAGTAGTTTGCCTGTGGATGCAACACAGCCCACTAATTTTCCAGTAGCCGTGATCCAACCAGTTAGTTCGCTGATAGTGCCAAACCAGTCCAGGAGATTGATAATATTGGTATCCCAACCCAGAAAATTACCAGTGGTGGCAAACCAAACCAGTATTGTACTGGTGGAGGCAACCCAGCCCATTAAGTAACTAATAACGGCAATCTACCCCGGTGGTTTACCTGTGTTAACAATCCAGCCGAGTACTTCAATACCAATGACATTCCAGCCCATTACATTGCTGATGCTGGAAATCAAGTACAACAGGTTGATGGTTACTTCCCTCCAAAACCATTTTGCGATATGTTGTTTTGGCTTTTTCTCTTCATATTTTTTTCCTTCCACATGATCTTCTCAGATTTTAACTCCAAATAAAATAAACTGAAAAACAGGCTGATTATAAAGGAGGTGCAGTCTCTTGCCGGTGTCTTTGTGAAAGCTCAGAATCTCAGTCTTCAGTGGAATTTATTGACCCTGTGATGTCATCAACCATTATGATGTCATTGTCTGTCTGAGCTGTAGTGGATTATGATGACATAAGTGGGTTACAATTTCAAGTAAGATTTATTTATACAAAATTTAGTTTTCCAATAGTTTTCAAAACTAGCTTGACTGCACTAGAATGAGCATAGCCATTATACTTGAAATAACCAGTATAGCAATAAAAATACTTATAAATAAGAAGAGGTAAGGGAAAGGAGAAGGGGAAAGGAAAAAATGCTTTTATTGGTGTAAGCAATTACAAGTAAATGGAGTAGGGCAAGGATGAACATTTAACCTACCGTGTTTCCCCGATAGTAAGACCCCCCGAAAGTAAGACAGGGTGGGGGGGACGGGGGGGTTCTGCTAATGTAAGACCCCCCCCGGAATGTAAGGCAGGGTAGGGGGGAGGGGGGGTCTTACTATCAGGGAAACACGGGGGGGGAGGGGTACACACATGCATACACACACACACACATCCATACATCACACACACACACACACACACACACACACACACACACACCCCCATACACACACACCCATACCGCTGCACTGCCGGTACTTACCGGCACAGCTGTTCGGTGTCCCCGTCCCTGGTGTCCCCGGTGCTCCCGGCGTTCCTCAGTGTGGTGCAGCCTCATAACGATGTCATCCGGGCTGCCGAGCATATCCCGTTCATAGCCCGTCCATTCACAGCCCCCCGGCCCTCTCTCTCTAATCACGGAGCTTCCGGAAGCTCCGGTATCCAGGCAACAGCAGCATGACAACGTCTGGCCAATCAGAGGCCAGAGTGTCATCGCAGCGGCTATGCTGATTGGCTCAGACGCCTGAGCCAATCAGCATAGGCACTCCGAGACGTTTTGGCCCGACGTCATCACGCTCTGCTGTTGCCTGGATACCGGAGCTTCCGGAAGCTCCGTGATTACAGAGAGAGGGCCGGGGGGCTGTGAATGGACGGGCTATGAACGGGATATGCCCGGCAGCCCGGATGACATAGTTATGAGGCTGCACCAAACAGAGGAACGCCGGGAGCATCGGGGACACCAGGGACAGGGACACCGAACAGCTGTGCCGGTAAGTACCGGCAGCGCAGCTGTATGGGGGGGGGGGGTATGTGTGATGTGCGTGTGTGTGTGTGTGTGCAGTGTGAATGGATGGATGGATCTGTGTATGTATGGATCTATGGATGTGTGTGTGTGTGTGTGTGTGTGTGTGTGTGTGCGCAGTGTGGATGGATGGGTGATGGCTGGGGCCGCCAATGTAAGGCCCCCCCCGAAAGTAAGACAGGGGGCCACTTTTGGCCCCCAAAAGAATGTAAGACAGGGTCTTACTTTCGGGGAAACACGGTAGTTGTATTTCTACAACTACAGGAAGGATAACTACTAATAAATTAACATATTGCTCTCTTATGCACAATATATATCCAGTCCAGTAATTTGCCTCTGGTTGTGATCCAGATTTGTAGCTTCTTAGGGGTGGAGACCCAGCCTAGGTGTTTGGTTATGGTGTTGACCCAGTTTAGGAGTTCACAGGAAGTTGCAATCCAGCACAGGAGTCTACTGGCAGTGGCTTCAGCTAAGTAGTACACAAACATTATTGTTGATGAGCTACAGGGCTGGGTCACTAGAGACCCAGCTATGAGGTTAGCCAGTGGCCACAAGCCAGCCCAAAATTTTGCCATGGGTTTTACCCTAGCCCAGTAGTTCACTGGCAATAAGGACCCAGCCAAATAGTTCACTAGTGGATGCAACCCAAGCCAATAGTTCGCCAGTGGTGGTGATCCAGCTTAATAGTTTGCCTGTGGAGGCGACACATCCCATTTGTTTTCCAGTAGTGGTGATCCAACCATTTAGTTCGCTGATAGTGCTGAACCAATCCAGGATATTGATAGTATTATTATCCCATTGTTAGCCCAGAAATTTACCAGTGGTGGCAATCCAGCCCAGTTTTTCATTAGTGATAACAATCCAGACCAGTATTGTACTGGTGGGGGCAACCTAGCCCTCAGTATTACAGCAGGAAGTCACACACAGCCCCCAGTATACAGCACGAGGCCACACACAGACCCCACTATTACAGCAGGAGGCCTCATATAGCCTCTGTATTACATCGGGAGCTCACACTTAGCCCCCTGTATTAGAGCAGGAGCTCACACATAGTTGCCTGTATTACAGCCTATGCCTACACATAGCCCTTTATTACACTAAAAGCCCACACATAGCCGCTGTATTACACTTGTAGCCTGTGCCATCACATAGCCCATGCATTACACCTGAAGTCCACACATAGGCTACAAGTGTAATACAGGGGCTGTGTATCAACAGAGAGAAGAAAGGCTTTGTTATCCCATAATAATTATCTTTATTTATATAGCACCAACATATTCTGCATTGCTTTACAATTCACAGGTTCGTATAGAAAGTGTTATGAGAAACAATTATTAAAAAGTACCATAATTAAGCAAAAATAATGACGACCCTGCTTGTAAAAGCTTACAATATAACAATGAGGTAGGAGTGACATAAAGTACAGGTGCTTATTTACAATGATGGTCCACCCAGTGTGAGGGGATGGGGACTAGATAAGAGCTGCATGAGTGGCCACCAGCCAATCTGTGTAGAGCTCTTGGGTCTAGTGGAATTTGACAGAGAATTATGTTCAGAGCAATAGTGAATACCCTATGTCTAATTGACTACAATTAGGGAGAATGATAGGCCGCCCTAAAAAGATGTGTTTTTAGGGGGCATCTAAACATGTGTAAATTGTGGATAGTCCTAATTTCTTGAGGTAGAGCATCCTATACTATTTTCTTACAGCTAAGAACAGTTAGTTACTATCCCAGGCAACGTTGGTGACTACAGCTAATAAATAAAGACTTACACCGATTTGGACACAATTTTTGCAGCAGTTCTTTAATAAGGGTTATATAATTACTACCGTAATTCAAATAAATAATTTTTTATCAACTTTACGTCTTAAGGCATATATTTATGTAATGAATAAATACAGAGTTTAGTCCTAATAATAAACCCAAGCTCATAAATTGTCCATCATGATCATAGAAAAACACAACCTCAATCCATCCTTGAGCGTAAGGGTATGTGCCCACAGGGTGTTTTTCACAGCATTTGTCCTGCGGTTTGCGCCTGCAGTTTACCATTGGTTTTATGTTAATATATTGTTAATTTGTTCCTGCGATTGGGCTTCCCTGCAAAACCAGTGTATTTCACAGAAATGCTGTGCCCACACATAGGGATTTGACAGTTCTTGACACTTGCAAAACCAGTGCTTTTGCTGCGGGTGGGAAAGATTGATCATGTTCTATTTTCCTGCGTTTTTGCTGCAGTCAATGGCAAAAAGGCTGGAAAAACACGGAGTAAAAATGCGCAAAAAACGAGATAAAAAAGCAGGACCTGAACGCAGCAAATCTCCTGACAAGGACTCTAGGATCCTTGAACGCAAAACCGGTTTTGCTGCGTTCAGGACTGCTTGAAAAACGTCCTGTGGGCACATACCCATACTCCCTCTGTTAAGCAAAGATGAAATGACATCGGGTGGGCGGGCATCTGTCAGCAGAGAAGGTACTTCAATTTTTCCTGTCAGAATTCACAGAGGGGAGGGTAATATACATCACTCCCAGACACTCCCATTTTATAATTCCTCCAATGAAATCTTCATCTCCTAGGGGTGGAAATGCTTTTCCAGGGGAAAACTTTGTCCAGTAACTTGCACCTCCCGCCTATCCCACGAGTCAATCACCTTTAACCCCATTACGACCAATGACGAGTTTAGCCGTCATGAAAAGATGTCAGTTCCCGCATCATGACGGCTAAACTCGTCATGGCTTTGAACTGTCACAATTTGTGACAGCTGAAATCTGTTTACAAGCAAACAGCTGCCAGTGACAGCTAAGGTTCAGGGGCAGAGGTGTGGGGACCCCTGTTAGAGGTCCCCACACTCAGTCAGATTGACTGACCGATCACATCGCTCTAACTGATCACATCATGATTACGCAGGGAAATGCTGAATATGAGCATTTCCCTGTGCAATCGCTGCAGGAGCCGGCTGTCAGCTGTGCCCGGCTCCTACACACTTCCCCTGCCTGTGCCCACTGCCTCTCCACTGCTCTGCCCGGTCCACGCTCCCCAGTCCCTGCTCTCCAGTCCCTGCTGTCCGGTCCCCGGTCTCCTCCCTCTGCTCCCATCCCTTCTCTCCCCGCTCTCTTCCCTCTTCTTCCTGCTCTCCTGCCTCCTCCCTCTGCTCCCCTCCAGTCTGGTGCCTACTCACCTCCGGTGCCCACTGTCCTCTAGTTCCCGCTGTCCTCCGGCGCCCACTGTCCTTCGGCACCCGCTGTCCTCTGGCGCCCGCTGTCCTCCTCTGGTCTTCTCTCTGCTCCCCGCTGTGCTCCTCACCCATCGGCTCTGCCCTGCTCCTCCATCCACTGCAGGAAGAGCGATCTGACAGCCAGGGGCAGCGATCACTATGTGGTCGCTGTCCCTGGCTCTGTGTTGCCACCTTAGGTTCAGGGAGAGGGAGTGCAGGGTCACTCACCTCTCCCGCAATGGCAACCTCAGGTTACCAGATATCACCATGGTAACCTTAGGTCGCCATGGTGACTTCTGGTAACCTGAGGTTGCCATGGCGATATCTGGTAGCCTGAGGTTGCCATGGTAGCCTGAGGTTGCCATGGCAACCTCGGTTACCAGAAGTCGCCATGGCAACCTCGGTTATCAGATGTTGCCATGGCAACCTCAGGTTACCAGATGTCGCCATGGCAACCTAAGGTTACCAGATGTCGCCATGGCAACCTCAGGTTACCAGATGTTGCCATGGCAACCTAACCATTCAGGAGCTGCAGCTGGCCCACCAGCAGGCCCAGCAGCATTTAGAGAGGGCATACCAAGAAGGGCAGCAACACCTTGCCCAATTGGGTGCCCTCATCAACGCAGTCCAGAGAACCCAGTCCGGCGGGGCCCAGAATCCATCACCACCCACCCAATAAGGGGAGCATACTCCCATAATGACTGTTGTCCATGTTGGACTCTTCTTTTGTTGCCCTGTTGGCACCTGTTTTTTTTTTGGCCACGTTGGCCTCTTTTCTTATAGTGTCCCACATTGGGAAAGTGGGTGGTCTGTGTTGGCTACTCGTAAGCTCACCAAGACTTTGGTTTTGTGGAGGCAATGTTTACACAACATATTGAACGTGTTATGTAATAAAAATCTTGCCACCTAAATCCTGTGTCATCCCTTGTTGGCACACACACAGGTTATATTTTTTGGGAGTAATTCACACCAATCACAGTGGGCGACGGTTTACATACAGCTATATGGTGTGACCTTGTAAACATGTCACCATACTCGACCATTACAACCGCCATGCCCCCCAATATAACATAAATGTCGGTTAATGTGGGTGTCATATAGCAAACACACACACACCCACACACATACTGGTGTACGTGACACAGATATGGACATAGTGGTTTTCAAAATAACAATTTTGTTCATTTTTTTTTTATTTTTTCAAACAATGTGAGCACCAAAAAGAAAACCAACCCCACACCTGGACCCTAAAAATTTAATTGTCCCCTTTGGCCAATGTAGTGCATTGGCTAGTAGTTCTCTTGTTCTTCCTCCTCCTCTGCTGGATCAGACAATGGGGCTTCCCCTCCTCATACACCCAGCGGCCTTGTGATGTTGATGCTCTGCTGGGCTGTCTCCTTGGGGGAGGTGGAGTATCACGAATTTGTGGCCTCCTCACCATGCGTATGGCGGGCGCAGTGGGCCCTGGAGTCGTCCTCCGGGGGAGCATCCACGATGACCCCCATTGCAGGGACCCATCAACACCCGCCTCCAAGACACGAAACATGGCCCACTCTGCGATGTTACGCTGCTCTGGCTCCATGCGGTCCAGCATCTCGCTGGCAATGTGCCCAAACCCAGAGCCGGGGGTCCTCTCTCGATCCAGGAGGACCCGTTTCGCCCAGGTACCCTGCTCCGTGTTGGGTGGGGTCGGTGGTCTTCAACGTCTGATCTCAGAGCTGGGACCTGGGCCCGGTCCCCCACCACTGGGCTCGGGCCCTGGCACTCCCGCTGATGTTGATAGGAGCGCCTCGCCAGCTGCTGGCTCCTCATCAGTGGAGCCAGGCGCCAGAGGGGCTTGAAAAACAAACAAACAAAAAAAAACATCAAGTTGCCTCTTGCTTTGCAAGAGATGGAGTTCCCGCCCCTCTCTGGGCCCTGCACACATAGAGCCCCGTCGCCTTCAGTCCATCTCAGACACAGGTCTTGCTGGATCCTGCTCACTGGTAAGTATACACACTAGTCAGGTTTTTTAATACAACAGTTAGGACCGCGTCAGAGATGGGTACACTTTGAAGTTAGTGACGTGGCTTGATATAACTTTTTTTGCGCAAAAAAACGGATAGACTAAGTACCCTGTATTTGTTATACTATTTTTTATACTGCACTTGCATTTAATACTTTTACTGCAGTGTACTGTTGTTTTTGGTCGCATTTAGCTTTTTGTCTCCAAAAAAAAACATCAGCCACATGTCGCAAGGTTATTGAAGATAATACCACAACCAAACACTCCAGGCAACATAGAGGCAAGCTCACCAAGGCTAACACCAAAAGCCACAGGACCAGAGTTGTGAGAAGAAAAAGACTAACAAGTAGACAAGTGCTGTATACTCACCTGAGGGTCAACATTGATATGTAAAGTGCCCACAAATCACAAAAAACAATCTGGATTAATAGAAACCACAAACCAGATAGAAATGGGCAGTAAACAGATGTGCAGCAAACCAATGTGGTTGTCACCATTGTGGTTTTCAACTACCAAACATCAGTACCAACAACATGCTGGGTAGATCAAGCACACAAACACAATTACTTGCCTCCTGTGACGGGCCAAGGTCTTGGGCCGCCACGACAGCTGGTTGAGCCCGGCGCCTGCTGCACCGTGTTCCACGAAGCCCTCCTGCCCGAGGATGAAAGTGAGGAGGTCATAGTAGCACAGAGTTGGCCTAGGGACCTCCTTAGCTCCAGCCTCGGACCGGTATCCATCCTTTTTTTGTGGAATTTCTAGAACACGGTGCGCAGGCTTTTGATCTGATCAGCAACCAGTGCCACTGTCCAGATCTTATGTGGTTGGAGCCGGTTTGCCAGCTCCACCAGTAGCACGTAGGCCGCAGCCCTCGCTGCCTGGTCGTGAGATGCAGGCAGCAACACCTGCCACAGGCATTCGTGTGCCTGGTACATGATGAGGAGCTGTGTCACAAATTTGTGATAGTCAGCCATCTGTGAAAATTAAAAAACAAAGTGTCAGGGCCAAAAAAAAAAAAACACTGACACCCTACTGTGTGTGTGAATGGGCATGTGCAGCAATACAAATTTAATGTGTTCTGGGATGATGCTTGGCTACTGCAAATCCTTATTGGGCTTATTATGGGGCGGGCAGGACATGGCTGCTCATATACAGTGCCTACAAGTAGTATTCAACCCCTGCAGATTTAGGTGGTTTGATAAGATGCAAATAAGTTAGAGCCTTCAAACTGCAAACGAGAGTAGGATTTATTAACAGAAGCACAAATCTTACAAACCAAAAAGTTATATTGCTCAGTTGAATTTTAATACATTTTAAACATAAAAGTGTGGGTCAATTATTATTCAACCCCTCAAACCACCAGCATTCTGTTTGGTCCCCCTAAAGTATTAAGAAGTAGTTCAGGCACAAAGAACAATGAGCTTCACATGTGTGGATTAATTATCTCTTTTGCCAGCCTTTTCTGACTATTTAAGACCCTCCCCAAACTTGTGAACAGCACTCATACATGGCCTTGGAATGCTCCTTTGTCTTTCCCATGTTGACCATCAGAGACAAGATCGTGGAGGGTCACAAGGCTGGCAAGGGGTACAAAACCCTTTCCAAGGAGTTGGGCCTACCTGTCTCCACTGTTGGGAGCATCATCCGGAAGTGGAAGGCTTATGGAACTACTGTTAGCCTTCCATGGCCTGGACAGCCTTTGAAAGTTTCCTCCCGTGCCGAGGCCAGGCTTGTCCGAAGAGTCAAGGCTAACCCAAGGACAACAAGGAAGGAGCTTCGGGAAGATCTCATGGCAGTGGGGACATTGGTTTCAGTCAATACCATAAGTAACGTACTCCACCGCAATGGTCTCCGTTCCAGACGAGCCCGTAAGGTACCTTTACTTTCAAAGCGTCATGTCAAAGCTCGTCTACAGTTTGCTCATGATCACTTGGAGGACTCTGAGAACCTTGAACCAGTCTGTCTATGGTCTGATGAGACCAAGATCGAGATCTTTGGTGCCAACCACACACGTGACGTTTGGAGACTGGATGGCACTGCATACGACCCCAAGAATACCATCCCTACAGTCAAGCATGGTGGTGGCAGCATCATGCTGTGGGGCTGTTTCTCAGCCAAGGGGCCTGGCCATCTGGTTCGCATCCATGGGAAGATGGATAGCGCGGCCTACCTGGAGATTTTGGCCAAGAACCTCCGCTCCTCCATCAAGGATCTTAAGATGGGTCGTAATTTCATCTTCCAACAAGACAACGACCCAAAGCACACAGCCAAGAAAACCAAGGCCTGGTTCAAGAGGGAAAAAATCAAGGTGATGGAGTGGCCTAGTCAGTCTCCTGACCTTAACCCAATTGAAAACTTGTGGAAGGAGCTCAAGATTAAAGTCCACATGAGACACCCAAAGAACCTAGATAACTTGGAGAAGATCTGCATGGAGGAGTGGGCCAAGATAACTCCAGAGACCTGTGCCGGCCTGATCAGGTCTTATAAAAGACGATTATTAGCTGTAATTGCAAACAAGGGTTATTCCACAAAATATTAAACCTAAGGGTTGAATAATAATTGACCCACACTTTTATGTTTAAAATTTATTAAAATTCAACTGAGCAACATAACTTTTTGGTTTGTAAGATTTATGCTTCTGTTAATAAATCCTACTCTCGTTTGCAGTTTGAAGGCTCTAATTTATTTGCATCTTATCAAACCACCTAAATCTGCAGGGGGTTGAATACTACTTGTAGGCACTGTATGTACTAAGCATCCTTCCCATATTTTCATGAAGTTTCCATAAATACAAAGATCACACATGGCCTTATTAACTACATTTAAACACACCCTCATCTGTACCACACATATTTTGCAATCAACACAGTGCTGGACTCCACATTTTGCTGGCAAGGATGTTCCTGAACATTATGTGTACAACAGGACATAGAAGTGTATATAGCGTCGTGTACGCATCCTAACTACACTCCAAGGGAAGCTACACATAATGCGCACAAACATAAACAAACATATGGGTGTGCAGCAGACTGGAAAAAACACCCAGGAGTCCCCAATAGCATGTGCCCCCACTTACCGTCTGTCCAACAGCGAACTTGTGAAGAGACACTACTAGCACAATGCACATTCCAGTCGGAGCACGGGTGGTGCACCAGCAGGTCCTTATTTATACCCAACCGGACCAATGAAACAAGCGCATTGGCGCTTAATCATTGGTGACACCTGCGTACGCCTAGGCGGCTACGTCGAATACAGGACGACACTGCGTTCTGATTGGTTAGTTCACATATAAAATGCGCACCACAACGAAGTCGGTCACACTTGCTGCCCAGAGTCATTAAGTAAGTAGTGATGTGCCAACAACAACTGAGGTGTTGCGTTTAATGCACCTTAGCACTAGTCATCGCTATTGTGTAATGTAGGTAACGCCCAAGTGGTGTGGTATGTTGTTAGTCAAGTTCGGCTCACTATTTCCCATTGGGTCCTGGCAAATGGATGAATGAGTGTTTTCCAAAACGAAAACATATCCTGTTTGTAACGCTGTTTTAACTTATCCGGCAAACATGATCCTGTGTGGCAGTGTTTGTCTTCACTTGCAGGCATGATGTAATTGGAAAACACATGGTTCTGTGGTGGACCACACCCAATGGGACGTTTAAGTTCTAAAACAGATGTGGAGTGTGGCGTGTGGCATCTGCAAATGTCTGGCTCTGGACATCCAGCATTCACAACACATCAGGGAAGTGTCTTGAACATGATGAGTATGAAATAGTCTGCTTCGTGGCGTGATATTTTTACCATGTGACACAAAGGCTGGGGTACGTGTATAATGAAATTGATGAGATGCTATACTAACAATGATTACATTTATGTGACATGTGTAGGGCCATGCCTTGTGGTCACACATGTACATTATGGGCAGGTTTCTGGGCTTAGCCTCATGATGTGTTGCATTTCACAAGGGAGATGTATTGTACAGGAGGACCAGGGGTGTCCAGTGACCAGGTTTGGGTATAAGCCAGTGCAATGGTGTTTTGGGCCCTGGAATGTGGATATATATGTATGTGTTTGGGCTTCGGGTCACAGTTGGATATGCTGTGGTAAAGTGGACCGGAGATGTATAGTAAAGGAGGTGGTGTTTGTAGATGCTGTGTGATGATTTTTTGTTGTACTGATGTTTTTTATCCTCTCTTTTGCAGGGGTTGGTACGTGAGATGATGTTCGACCCTGATGGAGATGCTATCATGGCTCTTGCTTTGGTGGAAGAGCAATTGTGGCTGGAGGATAGATATGAGAGGTTGCGGGCTCGCAGACCACGGCGTGACACTCGGAGCCACATGCAGCTGGTGCATGAGCTGGAGGATCGCAGTCCGCATGATTTCAGGAACTACCTCCATATGTCTGAGGACTCTTTCACATTCCTGTTGGAATGCATACGGCCATTGATAGCCCGTCAGGACACTGTGATGCGTCAAGCTGTGCCACCTGAGGAGCGTTTGGCAGTAACTTTGCGGTTCCTGACTACAGGTCGGTCTAGGACCGACCTGCAATGCACTTCACGTGTATCACTGTGCCTCCTTTTCCCCGAGACGTGTGAGGCCATCTGGAGTAGTCTGCTGCCATGCTATATGCAGTTCCCAGTAACACCCGCTCAATGGATGGATGTATTCAGAGGGTTTGAGGACCACTGGCAATTTCCAAACTGCGGCAGGGCATTGGATGGTAAGCACGTGAGGATCACTAAACCCCCCAACTCAGGGTCTTTGTATTATAATTACAAAGGATATTTTAGTGTTGACCTCATGGCCCTGGTGGATGCGAACTATGAGTTCCTCTACTTGGATGCTGAAATGAATGGGCGTATCTCAGATGGGGGTGTGTTTGCATACTGCTCCAATTTTAATGGCCCTGGATCAGTGGCCTGGCAGCACTAGCAGGTGTAGGGTAGCTGGTGCTGTTAGGCTGAAACATGATGATAAGGGTGGAGTCACCTGGGTGGCAGCACCATAAGGATTTTTGTTGGGGTTTTTTCTGTACACATTATTTAATTAGCTAGTTAGTTTTTTGTGCACATTCTTAATTTTGACATGTTTTTTGTTTGCAATTACATTTCATCATGTTGCTTTCCTCTGTGTGATGTTAACACTTGTGTTTTATGTTATTTTGTGTGTGTTGTCCTTATTTTGATGGTGCCAAAATATATAAATTGAACAAAATTGGATCCAAACAACTACCTGTGTGTGTCGTTACTTTGGGATACATATGCTGTGCAATGAGGTATGTGAGCCATAAAAAGCTCTTGATGGTTCCGTGTAACATTGTGTGTTTTACTCTGCAGTACACAGGTTCAGCCCTTTGGGCTACAGTATATGGCGCAACTGTGGCCACAACACATGACAATGGATATGTACACACACACATTGAGCAAGTAATGGTGTTTTAGTGTAAAGTACTGAACCTACATACACCACAAACGTGTACACACACATAGTTCTGGGGTGCCATGGCATCTGTGCCATGGCATGGAGCAATGTAGTCACATATGGGCATAGTGTTGTTTGCTATGTGTGCGTCTGTGGCTGATGGTGTGAACATACAAACTATTGTTGTAGTGTATGCCACTGTCCTGCTCATAACGGCTCCTGTGTGACGCTTTAGTGGTCCAAAAGTGTCTCGCAGCAGCCAGCTGTCACGACACGAGCGTGTATTCCTTCAAAACTCTGCGACAATGGCGTCACGTATTAGCCAACCTTCCAGCGAAGGCTGACCAATCAGGACGTGATTGCATTGACCAATGAGCGTGTTTGGGGTGCGGTGTAACCCAATTTGGCACGCCTATGTTTTAGCCGCGCTGAACAGGTACGCCCACATTCCTTTGGGGATTGCGGCGTGTGGAGCAACGACGGGAGTCCACCGGATGTTTCCCGCTGTTGGCGTGGCAACTTCCGGGGAGACACGTCGCCTTGGGTTGAGGGCGAATTTGCGGCGTCTAAAAGCACCTTTGGCATTCTGAGGCAACCATGAAAAACGTGCGAGCACGTTAGGGTACCTTTACACGCCACCACTTTTGGTGGCGATAGGAGGCAATCTAAGGTTGTCATGGCAACATCTGGTAACCTTACCCAAGCCTCAGAGATCATGTAATCTCTGGGACTAGGGTTTGCAGCACTGACAGCTGCACTGTATGGTAAATCATTGCCATACAGTGCAGCATCAGTGTGACCTCAGAAATTGCAGCGAGGAATCAAGGGTCCTACAGCTGCAGTCTCTGGAGGCGACTGGCTGTCGTAGGACCATTGTTGTGGACTACGTCAGAGGGCATGTGGGGGGTAATAAAGATGGAGTCCAAATATGTGTTTGTGAAAAAATCTATTTGTTACAACAAAAAACACAGTGTGTTGTGTCTTATTTACCATTTACTTAGAGGTTCCTAATGGCCGGATCTAACATTGGCCCGACATTATGAACCTTGGGCTTAGTGCCAGCTGCCAATGCAAAGCTGGTATTAACCCCTTTATTACCCAGTTTGCCACCGGCACCAGGGCACCTGGAAGAGTCTGGGTACAGCACCAAGAAATGGCGCTTCTAATGAATGCGCCATTTCCTGGGAAGGCTGCGGGCTGCAATTTGCAGTGTGGGGGGCCCAGAACGCTTGAGCCTCTCCATGCTGTGGATTCCAGCTCCCAGCTGCCTAGTTGTACCTGGCTGGAAGCTAAAAATACGGCGAAGCCCATGTCGTTTTTTTTTTTATTTCAAGAAATAATTTTTAAAAAAAAAGGGCTCCGCCGTAATTTGGTTACCAGCCAGGTACAACTAAGCAGCTGGGGGTGGGTAGCAGCCCGTAGCTGCTTAGTTGTACCTGGCTGGAAACTAAAAATGCGGCGAAGCCTACGTCATTTAAAAAAAAAAAAATATTTCAAGAATTTAAAAAAAGAGGGCTTCGCTGTATTTTGATTACCAGCCAGGTAAAACTGGGCAACTGGGGGTGGGTGGCAGCCTGTACCTGCCTGTTGTATCTGTGCTGGTGACCAAAAATACAGCAGAGCCCCATACCATCAGTGCAAAATCTCACATGTGGAGGAGCTCCTTTGTTTAGGCACATTAGGGAATCTCCAAATGCGATATGGTGTTCACTAACGATTTCAGCTAACTTTTCGCTTGGAGCGTCAAATGGCGCTCCTTCCCTTCTGAGCCCTGCTGTGCGTCCAAACAGTGGTTTTCCACAACATATGAGGTATTGGTTTACTCAGGAGAAATTGCCCAATAAATTTTAGGATCCATTTTATCCTGTTGCCAAGTGAAAATGAAACTATTTTTCACAAAAATGTTCTTTTAGCCTCAATTAAGTACTTTTTCATTTTTACGGATCAATTTGTGAAGCACCTGGGGGTTCAAAGTGCTCACTATGCATCTAGATTAGTTCCTTGGGGGTCTAGTTTCCAAAATTAGGTCATTTGTGGTGGAGCTGCAATGTTTAGGCACATAGGGGCTCTCCATACGCGACATGGTGTCCGCTAACTATTGGAGCTAATTTTCCATTCAAATTGTTAGCGGACACCATGTCGTGTATGGAGGGTCCCTATGTACCTAAATATTAGAGCTCCCCCACAAGTGACCCCATTTTGGAAACTATACTCCCAAAGGAACTTATCTAGATGTATAGTGAACACTTTGAACCCCCCAGGTGCTTCACAAATTGATCCGTAAAATGAAAAAGTACTTTTTTTCACACAAATTTTATTTTGGCCTCAATTTTTTCATTTTCACATGGGCAACAGAATAAAATTTGTTGGGCAATTTCTCATATGTGGTCATAAACCATTGTTTGGGCGCACGGCAGGGCTCAGAAGGGAAGGAGCGCCATTTCACTTTTTGAATGTAAAATTAGCTCCAAAAGTCAAATTGCGCTCCTTCCCTTCTGAGCCCCGCCGTGCGCCCAAAAAGAGGTTTATAGTCAAGGAGTAGACCTGGCTCACTGGAATATTAAGGTGCTCTTGAGAAAAAAAATCGATACTACTGTATAATATCTCAGGCACACAAGAAAATAAAATAAACCCAGGAATTGATGCAATATTTTTCTCATTTCATTTATTGTCAGTGTAAGGAACTGACACTGTACAACATAAAGATATGAAATAAATGTAAATACATGATAATATGACAAAATTCATAACAATCATAGGGACAAAAGTGGGGGAGGGGAGAAAAAGGGGAATCAAAAATAGCTGACATTTGAAAGACAAAACAAGGCAGAACCCCATTCATGTGGTCGCTCTGGGAAATAACAAAGATACACCCTCAAACATTGGGTTAACAAGTCCTTTAAATGGAATCCATGGTGGCTAAAGATGCTGGTGATTCGTCCATGTCTATCAGATAAAGGTGTATACCTGAGGAAAGAGACCCTCAGGAGCATAGGGTTTCTACAAAAACGTGGGTTCAGCCTCGTACTGAGAATCAATGGTAGTAGGTCTCTAAGTACCTGTAATCACAAAGAAAGGGGGTACAAGAAAGCGAAGGAGAAATACAGAATTCAAATCACACTCCTAGTAGACAGAGGTCTAAATCCTCATATATAGGGAGATATTCAAACTAGCCATTACCTACTACTCATGAGACCACTGTGCATATATGGTCATTAAAGTGCCCCTTGGTCAAAGTGGACCTTGTGAAAGGGTCAATTAGTCCTATAAAAATAAAGGGTACATATGTCACTCTATAAGGAGATGTATTAATATTGTGTCCATAAGGTTATAGAACCAGGGAAAAAAATAGTCAAAAAACACATAACCTCAGTAGGGTCCAAATACACCCACTATGGTACCACTGCTCATTTTTCAGAAGCAACTAAGGAAAAATAAAAGACAAAGTATAAAAGGGAAAGTAATCCCAATGTGACTCTACAATTCACAACCCCTATGGGACATACCAATGTTATTTACTAATAGTGGTGATATACCTTTAAGGTGAAGTTAAGCCGGTCTCTGGCGGATAGAAAAAGCAAGAAAGAGAAAGTGAGTGATTAGAACAATCTCACCCATGTCTGTGCTGTGCCTCTCAGGTGCAGGTGCCTACCGTCCGGTCAGGGGAGTGTGGGTAGCGGTAATGCCGCCGCCTTGGTGTTTATATAGGAAAGAGGTGGGTGTTAGTGCGGCTTCCTGCTTCCGCGATTTGGAACGCAGGGAGCCGCTCGGAACGCAAGCCGCGCATGCGTGTTTAGTGACGCGGTCTCCTATCTGCCTGTCAGACCGGTGTAGTGGATTGCGCACAATCGCAGGCTGTATTAATAGATCTGTGAAAACAAGGGAACAAGGAAGAAATCGAAACCAGGCATTAATGGCATAGAGAAAAACAGTTTCAAGAACAACTTTACATTAGTGTGTCACCAAAAAGGGGGGGGAAAAAGGCAGAGATAATCAGATTATCAATGGGCTCAAAATAGTGATACCCTAATGGGATGTATCCAATTCCTCAATAAGATATGCATGAATAAACAGCAGTACAAAGAGTCCTATGGAAACATAAAAGTGTAAGACAACGAAAAGAATATTAACCAAACATTCTTTATATGACACCTTAAATGGTTCTAAGAATAAACATATCAGGCAAGGCAGACCTCACAATATAGTGGAAATTTGGAGTCAAAAATCAACGCTGTCGATTTTCAATATTTAGGGTCATATTGTCCCCCTTGGGTTTAAATAGGGAATGTTTGTAGGGTATGTATCCAATATAGTTCTCTCTCTTTCAGTCTGGCTATACGGTCACCCCCCCGGCGGCTGGCAGGAACGTGGTCTATGACTTGAAATCTCAATTGTGCAACCCCATGATTGTGGGTCATAAAATGATGTGGCAGCGGTAAGAGATTCTGACCACATCTAATGGTAGATGTGTGTTTACTTATCCGGTCTCGGATATGTTGGATATGTTGGAGAAACTATCCGAGACCGCAGGGACACTTAATCAGGTATACCACGTAGCTTGAATTACAGGTAAAAAATTCCTTGATGGAATATCTTTTGCCAGTCCTAGGGTGGGTGAACGTGTCACCCTTGGTCATATGTGAACATTGAAGACAACCCAAACATGGGAAGTTACCCCGTTTTGGTGTTGCTAGGAAGGTCTGCCTTGGGAGTAATCTAGAAGAGCCTATATCAGCCCTGATTAATCTGTTCTTCAGATTGGGAGCTCTTTTGTAGCAGAAAAGTGGAGGTCTGCTAAACTCAGGGACAGTGGGATAAGATAGGCCCAACATTGGCCAATGTTTTTTGACTATATTTTTGAAACATGTTGAGAATGGGTGATAGGTATTAACACAAGTTACGTAAGGACCTGTCTGTTTAGTACGTGGAGTACAGTCTGTGTGAGATGTTGGAAAGAAAATTTAGGGACAGAGGATATCCCAAATCCATTTCATCTCAAAGTGTCTGATGGCTCGTTTATCTGGATTTGAGACAATTCTCGACACCCTCATATGTTGTGAGTGTGGGAGGGCCTCTTTCAGGGGTCGTGGATGACAACTGTCAAATCTCAGTAGGCTGTTCTTATCAGTGGGCTTAACATAAAGATCTGTTTCAAAATTGCCCATCATATCAACACAGACAAGAGTGTCCAAGAAATTGACTTCCCGTGGTCCTACGTGTTTGGTGAAGGTCAATCCAGGGGTTATAGAGTTGATATATTCAAAAAAGGTTTCAAATTCAATTAATGTACCTTTCCAAATCATTTTGAGCCCATTGATAATCTGATTATCTCTGCCTTTTCCCCCCCTTTTTGGTGACACACTAATGTTAAGTTGTTCTTGAAACTGTTTTTCTCTATGCCATTAATGCCTGGTTTCGATTTCTTCCTTGTTCCCTTGTTTTCACAGATCTATTAATACAGCCTGTGATTGTGCGCAATCCACTACACCGGTCTGACAGGCAGATAGGAGACCGCGTCACTAAACACGCATGCGCGGCTTGCGTTCCGAGCGGCTCCCTGCGTTCCAAATCGCGGAAGCAGGAAGCCGCACTAACACCCACCTCTTTCCTATATAAACACCAAGGCGGCGGCATTACCGCTACCCACACTCCCCTGACCGGACGGTAGGCACCTGCACCTGAGAGGCACAGCACAGACATGGGTGAGATTGTTCTAATCACTCACTTTCTCTTTCTTGCTTTTTCTATCCGCCAGAGACCGGCTTAACTTCACCTTAAAGGTATATCACCACTATTAGTAAATAACATTGGTATGTCCCATAGGGGTTGTGAATTGTAGAGTCACATTGGGATTACTTTCCCTTTTATACTTTGTCTTTTATTTTTCCTTAGTTGCTTCTGAAAAATGAGCAGCGGTACCATAGTGGGTGTATTTGGACCCTACTGAGGTTATGTGTTTTTTGACTATTTTTTTCCCTGGTTCTATAACCTTATGGACACAATATTAATACATCTCCTTATAGAGTGACATATGTACCCTTTATTTTTATAGGACTAATTGACCCTTTCACAAGGTCCACTTTGACCAAGGGGCACTTTAATGACCATATATGCACAGTGGTCTCATGAGTAGTAGGTAATGGCTAGTTTGAATATCTCCCTATATATGAGGATTTAGACCTCTGTCTACTAGGAGTGTGATTTGAATTCTGTATTTCTCCTTCGCTTTCTTGTACCCCCTTTCTTTGTGATTACAGGTACTTAGAGACCTACTACCATTGATTCTCAGTACGAGGCTGAACCCACGTTTTTGTAGAAACCCTATGCTCCTGAGGGTCTCTTTCCTCAGGTATACACCTTTATCTGATAGACATGGACGAATCACCAGCATCTTTAGCCACCATGGATTCCATTTAAAGGACTTGTTAACCCAATGTTTGAGGGTGTATCTTTGTTATTTCCCAGAGCGACCACATGAATGGGGTTCTGCCTTGTTTTGTCTTTCAAATGTCAGCTATTTTTGATTCCCCTTTTTCTCCCCTCCCCCACTTTTGTCCCTATGATTGTTATGAATTTTGTCATATTATCATGTATTTACATTTATTTCATATCTTTATGTTGTACAGTGTCAGTTCCTTACACTGACAAGAAAATAAAATAAACCCAGGAATTGATGCAATATTTTTCTCATTTCATTTATTGTGTGCCTGAGATATTATACAGTAAAAAGAGGTTTATGACCACATATGAGGTATCGGTGTACTCAGGAGAAATTGTCCAACAAATTTTAGGATCCATTTTATCCTGTTGCCCATGTGAAAATGAAAAAATTAAGCCTAAAAGAACAGTTTTGTTGGAAAAATTGAAATGTCAATTTTTTTCCTTCCACTTTGTTTTAGTTCCTGTGAAGCACCTGAAGGGTTAATAATCTTCTTGAATGTACTTTTGAGTAGCTTGAGGGGTGCAGTTTTTGGAATGGTGTCACTTTTGGGTGTTTTCTGTCATGTACGCCCCTCAAAGGGATGTGGTCATTAAAAAAATGTTTTTTTTTAAATTTTGCTGGAAAAATGAGAAATTGCTGATGAACTTTGAACCCTTATAACTTCCTACCAAAAAAAAATCTTTTTCCAAAATTGTGATAATGTGAAGTAGACATGTGGGAAATGTTATTTATTAGCTATTTTGTGTCACATAGCTCTCTGGTTTAACAGAATGAAAATGAAAATTTTGCAATTTTCCAATTTTTAAACATTTTCACCAAATCTTTGATTTTTTCACAAATAAACGCAAAAATTATCGACCTAAATTTACTAACAACATGAAGCCCAATATGTCATGAAAAAACAATCTCAGAATCGCTAGGATCCATTGAAGCGTTCCAGAGATATTAGCTCATAAAGGGACACTGGTCAGAATTACAAAAAACGGTCTGGTCATTAAGCTGCAAAGTGACTCAGTCCTTAAGGGGTTAAAAGCTCAGAAAGACAAAGGCAATTAACAAATAGCCTATTATTGACAAGATATGCCTTACAATCCCATGTGCCCATGTTGCTCAAGGCAATGGGCTTTCAGACGTTCCTGATTCATGAATCTGGAGTGCCTGACAAGTGGCTTGTGCCTCCATGTGCTATGCCAGAAATTTTCTTTCAGTCAGACACTGAGTGTGTAGAATTAGACCATGTCCTTTTGTGCCCTTGTGCCATCCCAGCTCCGCCAAAAGCTGGCATAAATTCACAAAAGTTTGTCGCAACTGATAGTTGTGTCAAAATTTTGCAACTTTTCAAAACTTTTACACCATTTTTTAGATGCAAAAGTTTTGCTGAAACAGGACTACTGTTTTTACACATGTATGGCATTCCTACTATCTTATGGTTGATTGTGGTTTCCCTATTCTCTTTCATTTTGAAGAATAAAAAGTTAGCACTGCAGGTCAGTTACCATGCAGATAACTTTAGCACCCTGCAGATTGTATTTTCATCCTATTCTATTAAAACTATTTATTAACAAAAAAAAGACAAAATTAATACATGAGTGACATCTTTATTGTTTAACCAAATTATATTTGGAAGCTTTTGAAATACAGAGGCCCTTTCTTTCAGACAACTTCCAAAGAGGATGTAAAAAAAGTATGCGCACATTACAGCAAGGGATCGCAAATAATTATTTCTTTGAAGTAAATCCCTTTTTAAAGGGAACCTGTCACCCCAAATCACCTTTCTAACCTATTAATACCTGTCCCTGCAGCCTTACAATACATTCTAACACATCCCTGACTCACCTTTTTAACTAATCTACAAGTACAATAATGTAGTTAGGAAACTTACAAAATTCTTGTCACAGGGGCGTTCTTCCAAGGCATTTTGACCGGTAGGCGGGTCCCTTTGTGCCGCGCTACCCCTGCCTCGCCACTGTAATACGCCCTAATGGGCGTCATTATACAAATGCAGAGCGCGGGCATGATTTCAATATCGCGCCCGCCACGTCATCGCTGTGACGCTGTCATGTGACTCCGGGACACGTCACTTCCGGTCGCAGGTCTCACAGGCAGACTTTGCACAAGCGCACATTGCATGCTGAAGTCTGCCTGTGTGCGACCGGAAGTAACGCACGATCCCGGCGTCACATGACCGCGTCACAGCGGTGACGTGGCGGGCGCGATATTGAAATCGTGCCCGCACTCTGCATTTGTATAATGACGCCCATTAGGGCGTATTACAGCGGCGAGGCAGGGGTAGCATGGCACAGGGGACCCGCCTACCGGTCAAAATGCCTTGGAGGAACGCCCCTGTGACAAGAATTTTGTACGTTTCCTAACTACATTATTGTACTTGTAGATTAGTAAAAAAGATGAGTCAGGGATGTGTTAGAATGTATTGTAAGGCTGCAGGGACAGGTATTAATAGGTTAGAAAGCTTATTTGTTTTTAAAGGGAACCTGTCACCCCAAACAAGGAAATGTGCTGCCTGGGGCCCCTGTGTGTAGCCTGGGATCCTGTGTGTAGCCTGGGGCCCGTAGTACTGCCTGGGGCCCCTGTATGTTGCCTGGGGCCACTTTGTGCTGCCTGGGGCCACTTTGTGCTGCCTGAGGCCTTGTGCACCGCCTGGGGCCCCGTGCACTACCTGGGGCCCCGTGCACTACCTGGGGCCCTTGTATGCTGCATGGGGCCCCTGTGTGTAGCCTAGGATCCTGTGTGTAGCCTGGGGCCCGTAGTACGGCCTGGGGCCCCTGTATGTTGCCTGGGGCCACTTTGTGCTGCCTGGGGCCACTTTGTGCTGCCTGGGGCCCCGTGCACTACCTGGGGCCCTTGTATGCTGGCTGGGGCCCCTGTGTGTAGCCTGGGATCCTGTGTGTAGCCTGGGGCCCCTGTGTGCTGCCTCGGGCCCCCATGCGCTGCCTGGGGCCCCTGTATGTTGCGTAGAGCCACTTTGTGCTGCCTGGGGCCTTGTGCACCGCCTGGGGCCCCGTGCACTGCCTGGGGCCCTTGTATGCTGGCTTTGGCCCCTGTGTGCTGCATGTGGCCCTTGTATGTTGCCTGGGGCCACTTAGTGCTGCCTGGGGCCCTTGTATGCTGCATGGGGCCCCTGTGTGTAGCCTGGAGCCCCTAGTACTGTCTGGGGCCCCTGTATGTTGCCTGGGGCCACTTTGTGCTGCCTGGGCCTTGTGCACCGCCTGGGGCCCTTGTATGCTGGCTGGGGCCCCTGTGTGTAGCCTGGGATCTTGTGTGTAGCCTGGGGCCCCTGTGTGCTGCCTGGGGCCCCTAGCACTGCCTGAGGCCCCTGTATGTTGCGTAGGGCCACTTTCTGCTGCCTGAGGCCACTTTGTGCAGCCTCGGGCGCCCATGCATTGCTTGGGGCCCTGTGCACGGCTTGGGCCCCTGATCTACAGCTGCTGTGGTATACAGAGGAGTATAATCTGGGCTAGGCCACTTTAACCCCCCGACCAGAATATACCCGAGGTTAGTCTGGCCTGTTACACCGGGAACCGACGAACCGTGATGCCCACTGAAGTAACCCCCTGTCCCGGTATCCAAGTACCCCCTACCCTGTCGACCAACTCATATACCAGTGATGAGAGCTATATACCAGGGTTACCAGGATGGGTGCTATGTACAGTGATGTGGCGGACTATATACCATGATGAGGGGCTATATACCAGGATGGGGGCCTGCTGCAGTTCCCACCCTAAGCTTATACTCGAGACAATACGTTTCCCCAGTTTTGGGGCATAAAATTAGGGGCCTCGTCTTATATTTGGGTTAGCTTATACTCAAGTATATATGGTATGTGTTTCTTGAGAAACTACTACTTAATAAAACAGCTATCTGTCCATATAGTTTTGGCAGCAGTGTCATGGTCACATATGCACTTGTCCCTCAATAAAAATGATACGTTTTTGTAGAGATAGATTTCTGAGGACCATTCAATGCAAAGGGAAGGAAAAGATAGCGTGTAGAATGGACCGGGATCAAGCCAATTAATATATCTCAATAATTTTATTATCCATAGAAAAAACAAGTACACACATGTGCAATGACAAACATTTAAAAACAATTAAAATAACAGACAAGCTGCTAACATCAAGACTGGCTGCAATGAACAGGATGCACTAAATGACATAATGATCCGTGGAATCACAAAAAAAAAAAAAATCAAATCTATTTCCAGGGCAGAAATATAATCAATAGCACTGATAGACAGGCCTGTATCTGAATTAAACAGGTGGGTAAACCCCCTACAAATCCGTATACATCTTAGAAGACAGCAGGCTAGTCATCATACATCAGATAATGCATCAAAATCAACTGGAAATACATGTGAAACCAAGGAAAGCGCAAAAAGGCAACTAATATGCATTGTTGTCAAAGGTGCCCTGTAAAATTACCATCATTGCCCACTGAGAGGTATATGTTTGCAGCCAGTCAGGGCCAAAGGACCCTCACCCAACGCGTGTCGCCCCCCTATACTGGGGGCTTCCTCAGGGGTCAGAGGGGTGATGCTGGTCAGTCAGAGCACAGTATATATACCTGTTTTGTAGATCATAATATCAGTCAGCTGCTGATCACCATGTGCAGGCCACTTCCGGGTAGGCGGGGGGCGTGTATCTCATAGTAGATCTCACAATGTGTAGTATTAGTGGTTCTTGTAAAGACCGGCCGGTCTGGGCCCACCCCTTCAAACTGAGCATGCTCAGTGAAGCAGTGGACCCTGTGAAATGTAGTTTCTAGCCTATGTAAAGGTGGAAGGAATGCGGAGGAAGTGGGAACAGCAGGGAGGTGGCAGAGTAGTCATGTGATCAGGGATGTAAACAGATGATCAAGGAACACTTTATGTTGATTTACTTAAACAAAGAAAGGAGAACAGAAGTGCCTGGATAACACCTAAGGAATATAATAGACAAACAATTTGTTGGGAGGCCCTGAGGCGCGGGTGCATTGCGCCAAACACCGCACACCAGAGCCTACCAGCCACTGGTAAATGGTTGCTAAGCAACACATATATAATTCTCAATTCAATTCAATTCTCACACAGCATTGAGAGGAGAATGGGGAAGGGTGAGGGAAGAGGGTAGGGGGGAGGGGAAAATTTTTTTTTTTATATAAATTAATAATAATTTTTTTTATTATTAATTTAATTATTAATTTATATAAAAAACATTTTTTTTTTCTTTTCTCTGCCTGTCTTCTAAGATGTATACGAATTTGTAGAGGGTTTACCCACCTGTTTAATCCAGATACAGGCCTGTCTATCAGTGCTATTGATTATATGTCTGCCCTGGAAATATAATGATCCGTGGAATCACAAAAAAAAAAAATCAAATCTGTCATTTAGTGCATCCTGTTCATTGCAGCCAGTCTTGATGTTAGCAGCTTGTCTGCTATTTTAATTGTTTTTAAATGTTTGTCATTGCACATGTGTGTACTTGTTTTTTCTATGGATAATAAAATTATTGAGATATATTAATTGGTTTGATCCCGGTCCATTCTACACGCTATCTTTTCCTTCCCTTTGCATTGATTATATAAGCGTGGGATTTGGTGATCCTTCTTGTGCCGTACCTACCTACATGTCTATACTGAGGACCATTCAATACAATCATTCAAAGTCGTAAGCAAATCGGTTTAAGCACACTGGGGTTTACCATTGCACTTAGCGCTCATTAAAATGTCAATGATTTTTATTGAGTACAAAAAAATGTGTTCTTTTTTTGCAAACAAAGTTTGATCAGAGTTTTGGCAGTTTTTCTCAGATGAAAAATAAAAAAGGTCTCTAAACATTCTCATATCAAGCAGTCCATTATGGTGACCAAGTGGTTTCCATATTTCTCTGTGATTTTGTGCAGACCATTCAGTCCATATAAAAACAGATACATGAACAGCTCTATAGCCTATATGGCTATGTACCCCCTGGGTGTTTGTGCTGTGTTAGTGATCAGTTTTTGGTGCTGCATTTTTTTTTTAAACTGCACCAAAAATCTATCACTGCATCTGCCAGCAAAGTGAATGTTTTTTTCAAATTGCTGTACAGACATCAGCATTTTTGACTGCTGCATTAGTGGTTTAGAAAGCGCATCCAGAAAATAATGAGCATGTCAATTATTGCTTTGTTTTCCTGCTGCGCTTTCGCCATTGTAATAAAACAAAAGCATCAAAAATGGACTGTGTGAATACAAATCCATTTATGATGTTTTTTTAGTGTGCTTGGGAACTTGCTCTCAACCTTATGGAGAGAGCAAAGTAGGTGAGGAGATTGCAAGCCACTTCCCTCCTCTCAGATATATGCATATATGCAAATTTGCACTTCACTAAGGAAGTTGAGAAACTCCCGTGCCACATTTAAGCAGCTTCCTCAAAGTTATAATCGCTTTCCCACAAGCTTTTAATATAACTAAGGGATTTGTGCCAGATCAGAACCCCAAACTACAACTATAACTTTGAGGAAGCTGCTTAAATGTGGCACGGGAGTTTCTCAACTTCCTTAGTGAAGTGCAAATTTGCATATATGCATATATCTGAGAGGAGGGAAGTGGCTTGCAATCTCCTCACCTACTTTGCTCTCTCCATAAGGTTGAGAGCAAGTTCCCAGACCTTGTCTTAGCCCACTCACTCTGCCAGATCAGAATATCCCACACACTACACTGATGAGGGGCAGGTACCCCGAAACGCAGCGTCTGTAGTTTGGGGTTCTGATCTGGCACAAA
Organism: Allobates femoralis; assembly: GCA_033576535.1. NCBI lineage: Eukaryota > Metazoa > Chordata > Amphibia > Anura > Aromobatidae > Allobates > Allobates femoralis. Next base: position 417,401,530 of record JARQOC010000002.1, read on the forward strand.
TCCCTTAGTTATATTAAAAGCTTGTGGGAAAGCGATTATAACTTTGAGGAAGCTGCTTAAATGTGGCACGGGAGTTTCTCAACTTCCTTAGTGAAGTGCAAATTTGCATATATGCATATATCTGAGAGGAGGGAAGTGGCTTGCAATCTCCTCACCTACTTTGCTCTCTCCATAAGGTTGAGAGCAAGTTCCCAGACCTTGTCTTAGCCCACTCACTCTGCCAGATCAGAATATCCCACACACTACACTGATGAGGGGCAGGTACCCCGAAACGCAGCGTCTGTAGTTTGGGGTTCTGATCTGGCACAAATCCCTTAGTTATATTAAAAGCTTGTGGGAAAGCGATTATAACTTTGAGGAAGCTGCTTAAATGTGGCACGGGAGTTTCTCAACTTCCTTAGTGAAGTGCAAATTTGCATATATGCATTTAGTGTGCTTTTCACACCACAATTGCACGGCCATCCAATCACTTACACCGCTTTCCCCGGAGATTCCACAGCGGGTTCCGGTGACGTGTTCCTTCTGACCACTAGGTAACATGGACAGATCCTTTTCACTTCTCGCAGGTCCTATGACTCAGTCAGGTAATCTGTTACCGCGTGATACCTGCAAGTAATCCATCGCACCACGGACCCTGGATAAGGTAATAAAGTAAGAGTGTGATTGTGTGTGTGTCCCTTATGGAATAGTACTGCATTTGTGCTTTGAAAAAGTAAAAGCAAAGTACTAAAAAAATTGAGCAAAAAAGGAACACAAACGGATGATGGTTTGTGATGCTTTTTCGCAAAAAAAAAGGGTCTGTTCAGCTACAGAAAATGCTCCAAAAATGGATATCCTAAAATGGAGCACATACACTGTTCGGCTACAGAAAATGCTCCAAAACTGGATATCCTAAAATGGAGCACAAACACTGTGTGTGAACAAGTCTAAAGGTCAGTGCTTTTCTCGCGGCGGTATGTGCCAGTACGGCGTACCGGAAAATCTGAATGGCGTACCGGAAAATCTGAATGGCGGCCGCGTAACAGAAAATCTGAATAGCCCATGTGTGGAGCGGAGGCACAAGCAGAGCAGCTACTGGAGCTGCAGGACCTGCAATGATGTCACGTACATTTGACTTGGGTGGGTGGAGTTTTGCCCAGCGGGAAAGAAGCTGGAGAAGATGGAGGAGTGCTGTGCAGGGTATGTGACTGTGACTGTGAGAGAGGGGTGCAGAGGGCGGCAGGCTGTGCAGGGGGAAGAAGGATGCAGGGGGGATAGAGATCAAGGGGTATGGAGAATTGAGAGACGAGGGGGATGGAGGATGTAGAGATCAGGGGTATCAAGGATGGAAGGAGCAGGGGGATGGAGGATGAAAGGACTTGGAGCAGGAGGATGGAGAGACCAAGGGGATGGAGAATGGAGGGAGCAGGGGGATGGAGGATGGAGGGAACAGGGGGATGGAGGATGGAAGGAGCAGGGGGATGGAGGATGAAAGGACTTGGAGCAGGAGGATGGAGAGACCAAGGGGATGGAGAATGGAGGGAGCAGGGGGATGGAGGATGGAGGGAACAGGGGGATGGAGGATGGAAGGAGCAGGGGGATGGAGGATGAAAGGACTTGGAGCAGGAGGATGGAGAGACCAAGGGGATGGAGAATGGAGGGAGCAGGGGGATGGAGGATGGAGGGAACAGGGGGATGGAGGATGGAAAGAGCAGGGAGATGGAGGATGAAAGGACTTGGAGCAGGAGGATGAAGAGACCAAGGGGATGGAGAATGGAGGGAGCAGGGGGATGGAGGATGGAGAGACCAGGGGGATGGAGAGATCAGGTGGATTGAGGATGGAGGGCGCAGAGGGATGGAGAGATCAGGTGGATGAGAGAGCAGGGGGATGGAGGATAGAGACCATGGGGATGGAGGATGGAGAGACCAGGGGGATGGAGAATGGAGGGAGCAGGGGGATGGAGGATGGAGAGACCAGGGGGATGGAGAGATCAGGTGGATTGAGGATGGAGGGCGCAGAGGGATGGAGAGATCAGGTGGATGAGAGAGCAGGGGGATGGAGGATAGAGACCATGGGGATGGAGGATGGAGAGACCAGGGGGATGGAGAATGGAGGAAGCAGGGGGATAGAGGATGGAAGGAGCAGGGGGATGGAGGATGGAGGGAACAGGGGTATGGAGGATGAAAGGAGCAGGGGAATGGAGGATGGAGGAAGCAGGGGGATGGAGGGAACAGGAGGATGGAGAGATCAGAGGGACTGAGGATGGAGGGTGCAGAGGGATGGGAAGATCAGGTGGATGGAGGATGGAGAGACCAGGGGGATGAGGATGGAGCGAGCAGCATGGAGCAGGGAGCGAAGGACCCAGGCAGGGAACCCAGTGGTGAGAAGTCTTCACCAGCGACTTTCTCCTTCTGTTCTGCACTCCCAGCTCCCTCCTGCCTCTCCCCTCAAAACAGGTCCGCACCCCCCCTTCCCTCAATCTCGGCCGCCGGCGCCTGCAAATGTACTGCCAAAGGTTACAAGTTCTATCGAACTCGTACACAAAAAAACTGACGCATGATCAAGCCCTTAGATTCAAGTCAGGCTGAAAAAGTAATTTGCCTTCTATCTTCTACATTAGCCTTCTCATAACTGACACAACAGATCTCCAAAATGATTTTTTTTTAAATGAGGAACAAGTGCCTACACTACCAAGGAAGCAAGGGACAAGTGCCTACACTATCAAGGAAGTGATGAATAAGTACTGTATATGCTCCTTCCTTTAGAGATTGAAGTTAGGCCCTATTTTATAAAAAGAAGATCACTTATAAAATTGGTACCTCTTAAGGCCACGTCACATGCTGCATTCTTGTGAATGATATCGCTTAAGCGATCCGGAATTTTGATCGCTTAAGCGATATCGTTTGTGCGTCGTTGCGTGTAACCAAGCGACCTGTCAACGAAAAATCACTTGATTGTTTGGTGGAAGATTTGCGAGCAGGACCTCAAATCAAGCAATAATCCGCTGAGCGATCTGCAGCATCGTGGTGTGTGGCACCGCGATGAACGATCTTCCAGTGGCACAGCTTATTCTGGGAGATGATAACCATGGTACACATCGGGATACTAAGCGCCGCGCACTGAGAGAGAGATGTCAGATTTAGGGAGGTAAGTGGAGGCGGGAGCAGAAGAAGTTCAGTTTTGGAAAGGTTGGAAACTGCAGTTAGACAATCTGAAATTCAATGTAATGTAGCTCTCAGTCAATGGAGTTCTTTATTAGAGCGGGAGTAAGGTCAGGGGAAGAAGTGTATAGCTGTGTGTCATCAGCATAAAGATGGTACTGAAAGCCAAATCTGCTGATGGTCTGTCCAATCTGGGCCGTGTAGAGAGAGAGAAGAGAATAGGTCCAAGGACTGAACCCTGAGGGACCCCAATAGTGAGAGGAAGAGGGGAGGAAGTGGAGCCAGCAAATGATACAGTGAAAGAGCAGTCAGAAAAATTGGAAGAGAATCAAGAGAGAGCTGTGTCCTTGATGCCCGATGGAGTGCAGCATGGAGAGTAGGAGATAGTGGTCAACAGTGTCAAAGCCTGCAGAGAGATCAAGAAGAATAAGCAGAGAGTGGTCACCATTACATTTTGCTGTCAGAAGGTCATTGGTCACTTTGGTGAGGGCAGTTTCTGTAGAATGTAGGAGGCAAAAACCAGACTGTAGAAAAGAGTGAGAGGAGAGGTAACGGGTGAGGATGGAGTAAACCAGGCTCTCCAGGAGTTTAGAGATGAAGGGGAGATTGGAGACTGGTCTGTAGTTGTTTGTGCAGGATGGGTCGAGAGCCGTTTTCTTTAATAATGGAGTAATGATAGAGTGTTTATAGGAGGAGGGGAAGATGCCAGAAGAGAGGGAGAGATTGAAGATTTTGGTTAGGTGAGTGGTGACCTCTGGAGAGAGAGACTGGAGTAGGTGTGAGGGGATGGGGTGAGCAATGCATGTGGTAGAACGAGAGGAAGAGAGGAGCCTGGAGACTTCACATTTGACCCAGTCACAGAAGAAGGAGAGTGAACTGGAGGAAATGTGGGGAGAGGTAGGGGTAACAGCGATTTGAGGTTGAGAGTTGATTTCTTGACGGATGTTTTCTATTTTCTTAGTGAAGTAAGAAGCCAGATCATCAACACAGAGGTCAGTGATAGGGGGCCTGTACTTTAGGACTGAGGAGAGAGGGCCTGTACTTTAGGACTGAGGAGAGAGTGAAAAGTGTCAAAGAGTTTCTTTGGGTTGTTGGATAGTGAAGAGACCAGGGGGATGAAGTAGGTCTGTTTGGTGAGGTGGGGGGCAGAGTTGTAAGTTCTCAGCACAAATTTATAGTGAATGAAGTTTTCTGGTGTGCGGGTTTTCCTCCATAGATGTTCAGAACTCCTAGAGCATCACTGGAGGAATCGAGTTTGTGATGTGAGTCAGGGCTGTTTAACTCTGTGTTTGGAGGTTCTGAGGGGGAGGGGCGCTATTTGGTCCAGGGAGCTTCTGAGAGTATCATTGTAGTGATTCACTGCCAGATCCAGACAGAAGGAGGAAATTGGGGACAGTGATGAGATGAGAGAGTCTGTGAGTGTATGGGTTAATGGCCTGTAGTTTCTGAATGTGTGAAAGGTAGGAGTGTGCTGAGGTGGGCGAGAATTTGAAAGTGTGATGGAGAGGATATTGTGATCAGAGAGAGGAAGAGGTGAGTTATCTAAGGAGGAGGTTGAAAAGAGCAGGACAAAGATCGGGTCAAGGGTGTTACCATCTTTGTGTGTCTTAGAGGTTGAGAACTGTGAGAGGCCAAGAGAGGTGGTTAGAAATAGGAGCTGGAATGCAGATGAGGAGATGGGGCTGTTTATGGTGATGTTGAAGTCTCCTAGAATAAGGGTTGGCAATTCTGAGGACATGAAGTGCGGCAGCCACGCAGAGAAATGGTCGAGGAACTGAGCGTGACCCTGGGGGGAAGAATTCCACTGCTACTCTGAGTGGGAGGGGATGGAAGAGCCTAATGGTCTGGACCTCAAAAGAAGGGAATAAGAGTAATGGAGCTGGGGGGAGGGCCTGGAAAGTACATAATAACATCTTTGTTGGAAAAAGTAACATTTTCATTTTTTCCGTCCACATTTCTTTAGTTCCTGTAAAGCACTTAAAGGGTTAATAAAATTCTTGCAGTGGCGTACTGTCAATGGCTGCAGACAACACGGCTGCTATGGGGCCTATGAGTTAAGGGAGCCCTTTGACAGCACAGGCACCCCCACCCATCATCGCACGTTTAATTGTATCGGCATTGCAGATGCTGATACAATTGAGAGCAACGAGGAAAGACAGAGCATGGGGCACTCTCTTTCTCCTCATTCTCCTGCTGTGCCTGCGCTCTCTGATATCTCAGTACAGTGGCGTAGTAATGAAATCATCGCTCCCCTCTGTACTGAGATGTGCATAGTGCGGAATGAGCCGGGCAGACCGGAGCAGCAGGGACTGAGGAGAAGTATTTATTTAATTAATCAGTGAGTACAGGCTGGTCAGAGGGCTATGTGTTGCAATATGCTGAATGGAGGATTATAGAGGCAACATTATGCTAAACGAAGGATTATAAAGACTATAGTCCTCCATATAGTATAATGTAGAGACTGCATTATACTATATGACGGACTATATAGGTTGCTTTATACTATATGGAGGACTATAGAAGATGCATTATATTATATTGAGGACTATGGAGGTTGTTTAATATTATATGGAGGCTGAAATATAATATACTGAAGCCTCCATATAATATAATGCAGCCTCTATATATTACCTGGAAGTTACATTATATTATATTCAGGACTATGGAGGCTGCAATATATTACATGGAGGAATGTGAGGGGTTCATTATAATATATAGAAGACTATGGGGAAGCATTATTCTATATGGAAGGCATATGTGGGGCCCATTATACTATAATGCACCCTCCATAGTCCTTTATATAACATAATGAGCCCCAAATAGTTCCATATCTCATGGAAGGCTATGTGGGGCCATTATATTTGCATGTCTTTGTGACGGGCATTATAATATTTGGGTGGCTATGAGGAAATCTTTACCATTTCCTTAATTTACTATAAAGTATAGTGTGTAAACCGGGCACCGGAGAAGATACCAGAGAGGGTGATCATTCTTAGGGTAGTTAAATCTTATCACATTGCGTTTCAGCGGTCAAGCTCACTTTCATCAGGCTGGCTTGACTACACGCTGCAGATCCTGGTTGTACGGGCAGTACAGCCAGGACAGGTTAGTGAATTCTAAACCCCTCCGCCCACTAGACAACTGGGTAATGCCCTTAGGAGCGCCCCTCTTATATAGTGTGAAGGTACTATTTGAGGGCTGTTGTATATTTTCCTCTCTTTATACTTTATAATTGCTTGCATACAGTATGGTGGCCTGTTATACTGTGCAGAGGTCTGTGTGGGGGCCATTATACTATGTGGAGTGATAGCCATTCATGCAGTACAATTGGCCTACATACAGTATAATGGCTGTGTGGGGATCACAGTTGGGGATTATCCTGTGTTGGGGTCACCATTCATTGTTGGGGTAGTTGAGGGGGGGTACATGTAGGGTCATCTTACCATGTGTGAAGGGTACTGTGAGGCAATTAATTGTAGGGACACCATACAGTGTTTGGGGGGACACTTTTGTTGGCATCGTACTTTATGGCTGCAACAAAAGGGGAATCCAAGGTCTTCAATAGAAGAAAATTACTTTGTCAATGGCTGCACAGTAGTGAGATATGTGAACCCAGATGAATATCATTACATTTTTTTTGAGTGAGGGGGCAATTAAAAATTCTGCTATATGGTCTCGTGATTATTATTATGTAACCCCCCTGATTTCTTGAATGTGGTTTTAAGAAGTGCAATATGCAGTTATACTGGGTAGTTAAACAGGGCAGGAAATGGGTAAGTAATGCCAGACAAACAAACAGACAAATAACTTGTTCACTTGAGCTGCAAAATGTGTTCACTATAAGTATTTGCATCATTTTTGTGCTAGCTGCTTCCATGCCTCATATCTACCGCTCTTCACACACTCGGCGCACTCCAACCATTTCAGTCCCTCTCTGCTTCCCCTCTCCTATGTACAGCTCCCATGCTTTTTTTTAGAATGTTAAAAAAACAGATTTATTGACACAATCCATACAACATAAGAGACGCCTTCAAAAATCCTTTAACCATCTCCTCACTCTCTTTATTCTACTTCTCCTAGTCGCAGGGGATATTGAACCTAATCCAGGTCCTTCTTATCATAGTAGGGAAGGAGTTAAGTTTACTACTATTAGAAACTCCAGAAATGTAATTAATATCCCCTACATGCCATCTGTCTCCTTCAAATGTGCCCTTTGTTACATGCTGAGCGAGGGTTCCAAACTCTCCTACATCCATGACTTTTTCCTTTCACATAACATTAACCTCCTTGCTCTTACAGAGACCTGGGGATTCAGCAATCGGACACTACCATTGCTGCTGCTTTTTCATATGGTGGCCTCCAATTTTCTCATACCCCTAGACCTGAGAATGGACCAGGTGGAGGTGTTGGTCTGCTGCTCTCAACAAATTGTCCTTTTCAGGTTATCCCACCTGTCCCATTACCTGTCTTCCCTTTTTTTGAGGTACACACTGTAAAGGTACCTTCACACGCGGCAATTTTGCTAGCAATTTCACTGGCAATTTGCTGGTTGCAGTGAAATCATGGACACATTGTTCTATTTTGTTGCCGTGTACAAATGGAACAATGTGTCCATGATTTCACTGCAACCAGTAAATTGCCAGTGAAATTGCTTCGAAAATTGCCGCGTGTGACGGTACCTTAAGACTCTACAGGTCATTCTCCCTGCGCGCATCAGTGGTTTATTGCCTCCAGGCCCCGCACGTCAATTTCTTGAGCACTTTGCCACCTGGCTTCCACACTTTCTAGCCTGCAACCTTCCCACTCTCATCATGGGGTTGTCAATAGGGATGTTAAAGTCCCCCATCTCCTCATCTGCCTCTCATCTTTTAACCCTAACCTCCTCTCTTGGTCTTTCACAACTTACTAACTCTGCCACAAATGACGATGGAAATACCCTGGACCTGATCTTATCATGCACTGAGCAGACCCAGGAGATTACGAATTCCTCTCTTCCACTCTCTGACCACAACCTTCTTTCATTCTCAGTCAAGAACTGTCAACCCTTCAAGGACACTCCCAACTCATTCACCTATATGAATGTTCTAAGTGTTAATGGCATGCATAGAGTCAGGACATGAGAGAGAGGAGATTAGGGCCAGTAAAGACAGAAACTTATAAAGAATTTACAAAGTGTAGGAGGTGCAGCTTCATCCAAGGCACTTTGCAGTGAGTGCCAGGGTTTCCTCTGTCGGTGCCGAGTTGTTCTAAAACACTACAAACACGGTTTCTCCAGCAGTGCTCCCGTGCGCAGAACGCCTGTGGAGAAAAATCCAACCTGGCTGAAGATCTCATCCATTATAAGTTTATGCTGAACACATACAACACCGCCCTTCATCTCTCCAAACAAGCTTACTACAACACCCTTATCACATAACTAGCAAACAATCCTAAACGACTATTTGACACTTTCCATTCCCTCCTCAGTCCAAGAGTACAGGCCCCAACCGCAAGCCTCACAGCTGACGATCTGGCCAACTATTTTAAAGACAAAATTGACCATGCTATGTCGAGCCCCAGGCCCTGGGGTACTCGGGTACCAGGCTCGGTGGTGGTTCTCGGGATGTCACGGGTGGCAGCACCTGATCCCGTAGCCTGGGTGACACTTCAAAAAGGGATGTAATTACAGGGGATTAGAGTTTTTGTCACGTGATGTCACCTGTAGTATCTGGTGATGGGTCACCAGCGCCGCCACAGTCCGCCGGAGGTAGATGGTAGTGCGGCTGAGTTGGCAAAGCCCCCTACAGGTAGGGTGATTTCTCCGGGGCAGCGTTGTGTGAAGGGGCAGCTTGGAGTGTGATTTGTAGGTCGGGATGGGGAGTGATGGAGCAGTCTATAAATGACACCGGGAGCAGAGAGGAATGACGCACACACACTGCAGAAGTCTCTTTACCTGCCATACCAACAGTAAAAAGGTAAAAGATGTCCAGGGCACTGACAGGTGACCAGGTGCACAGTGGGTCCCCACAGCAAGTGGGTATAAGGCCTCCTATGTGGTAGCTGAAGCCCAGCCTGAAAGCAGCCAGACCGGCCTCCTCTCTCTTCCTGTCTCTGCTCTCTGCTCTCTCCTCCTGTGCAGTCCACGGGTTACCCTCTCTGATCACTGCCTTGTGATTTCTCACTGTGGTGTCTAGCTCCCTCTCTCTGGACTCACATGGGGACCGGGTGATTGAAGTCTCCACAGTGTGATGGGGTTTTCTGTAGTCCTGAAGTATCCTACAGGTGCGGATCCCCGATGTCTGGTATGTCTTTGGGTGAACTTCCACTAGTTCCTCACTCCCTTTTGGCTCTCTACTCCTCGCCTTCTGTCCTCACTCAGGCTTGTGGGACGTCAGAAGGGCCACTCCGGGTCACTGGCTCGGGCCTAACCGTGCCTCCGACCACCAGGACGTCTTTGCAGCTCTCCTAGCTACTGCACACTCTAAGTAACTCCTCCCCCAGCAGCAGTATTTATAGGGGATCTCACCTAAAGGCGGTGAGTAGAGCTCCCCCGATTGTGCAGGGGTGGAAGGTGTTGCATGTAGTTGGCACCTGCTGTGGAAACCCAGCTGTGCATTAGAGAAGTCTGTGGCTACGTGCGTGAGCAGGGCGCCACATACCCCCCTAGGTAATTTCAGCACTCCTGGACTGAATATTGTTAATAATTGTTAACATTTTTTTTGTTCAAACAAAAGGGCTAACAGGTAACATATTTACAGTCTCAAATATAAAAATTTACAAAAAACACTGAAAAATAATGGAAAAAATTGAGAACAGGTAAGTCCATACGGTGCTAGTCCATTCACCGCAGGATTTGAAAAAGGACAAAAAAAAATTTGTTGTTACACCAGTCCTGTAACATGGTTCTTTTAAATTGGATACGTTTTTCAAAAAGTTCAACCTTTGAACTTTTTCCCCCGGTTTACAAGTCCTGACAGGTAAAGTCTCTGTAGGCTCAACAGTTCAAAATACACAACATCTACTACAGGTGTTTTCAGCGTAGGAGTCCTAGGTACTATAGGGGCCTCTAACGGCCAAAAGGTGACCTCAGGGCTAGGAGGCCTACAGCACTTATGACTAAGTTTTTACTCTCCCTAGACAGCTCCTTACGCCAACTCCTCTCACCCCTCTTTTGGTGTTGTGTACCTGGCTTTTGGCCTACTCTTCACCTTTTAAACACTACTATTTACATGTTACTTTTTAAAGTAATAACGTAAATAGCCATTGTAGTGTGTTCAACCTTGCATTTATTGTGCCCACTCTCCATACCTAGACGGGGGTTGACCTTGTGTGCTTCTCTGTGATCCACGTACTACAGGTGTCACTATCTCAGGTGCAAAGTATTCACTGATCTCAGGGAGACCACTCCAAGAAAACACTGCGGGCAGCTGGCTAAAGCGCTCAAACACAGTGAATTCCTAGGCACATTGCCCCCTGGGAAATATGAATATGCAAATAGATGGCTAGTTCTGTATTTGAGACTCCTAACAGAGGCTCCACAGACTCTATCTCAGGTGAGGTTTCTAGTGAAGGGCTTGGTGCTGGTATGTCAGGTAAGCGTCTGCGTGGCTTTAGTCTCACTACAGGGCTAGCAGGTGTACCAATTGCAGCATCCTCAGACTCTCTAGCAACGGGTATTTCTTCCTGATTCCTTTGTACCATCTCTTCTTGGGGCTGGTAGAAATTCATTAAAGGCACTAGGATGGCTCCATCTTGTTGAGGCCAATCTTCTGGGAAATCTCATAAGATGGTTGAGATTACCTTCTCATTTGGTTCTTCACTTGGACCTATCTCTTGTACTGGTTCTTATTCTTGGATTGGTTGAGTTGGGAGATTTTAGTTTTCCCAGTCAGTTGGACACTTTTTGATGTGGTTTCTGGACACAGTTTGAGTGGTTTTTCCACCGTTCTTACTGATGAGACATACTTTGTCGTTGTCATATCCAGAATCTAGTAGAACGTAGGGTTCTTGTTCCCACTGATTGTCCAATTTGTGTTTGGTTCTTTTCCTCTTTAAGACAATACATCCAGGTGTTATTGGTTCTGCTGAAGCATGTTTGTTATAGTCCCTTTCTTGCTTTTCACAGGCTTTTCTCCAGATTGTCTTCGACACAGGCTTGAACCATTGTGTATTGTTCGAGGCGATGGGCATTCCAATTGGGAATTGTGTCTGCTTTGGGATCGACTACTCCAAGTTCCAAGTCTACGGGTAACTTTCCTGTATGGGCTCTCATCAGGTAAGCTGGTGTACAGTTGGTAGGACGTACTGGTATGTGGTTGTATATATCAACCAAGTCAGGTAGTTTCTCTGCCCATTGGTTTCTTTCCTCCAAGGGTAAGATTTTCAGCATGTCAATGATGATGCCATTCATTTTCTCACATGATCCGAACAACCCCATATCATCCCCAAGCCAACGGATTTTTTTGCACCCATACATGTGGCAGAACTCTTGGAAGATCTCTGCTTCGAAGGCTGATCCTTGATCTGTTAGGACCTGTTCCAGGTATCCCAATGGTCTGCAGAATACGTTCTGGAATGTTCTAGCAGCAGTGGTAGCTGTCAAGTCTTTTACAGGGGCAACCATTAAGAATATTGAGTAATGGTCTACCATGGTCAACGCGTAAGTGTAGCCAGATCTACTTAGAGTCAGTTTAACGTGGTCCAAGCAGGGGCGTAACTACAATAGGTGCAGGGGTTGCGATCGCACCCAGGCCCTGCAGCCTAGGGGGGCCCCAAAAGTCCCTTTGGCCTATAGAAAAAGACTAATACTGTCAAGGATTTGCAATAATTGGGGGCCCTGTTGGAGTTTTCGCATCGGGGCCCCTGAGCCTGAAGTTACGCCACTGGGTCCAAGGCTACGATTTCCAGAGGTTGCTTTGTCACGATGGGCTGGAGCTGTGCTTTCTGGCTCTGTAAGTCCTTTCTTCGCAGGCTGCAGGGTTTACAGTTCTTACACCATCTTTCAATGAATGTCCGCATGCCGACCCAGAAGAACCTATCCCTCAGCAGCATCTATAGCTTCTTCTACTCAAAGTGACCAGTCTGGTTGTTATAGGCGTTCAAGACCACCTGGATTTCTGATTTTGGCATGATGATTTGCCAGACCATCTCGTGTGTTCTTGGGTTGATGTACCTCCGATAAAGCTTCTCCTGGTATATGAACGGCTTGCTCCGCTCGCTCTACAGATGTTTGACTTCAGGTTGGGGATTCTCTGGCAGCTTCGCTGACTCCTGGGTTATCAGTTGTTTTATCAAACTGACAGCCGGGTCACTGTATTGCACGTCCTTCCAACCGAAGTGGGTTCACCATTCTTGCAGGAGGGTCTTGACGGGTTTGCTGGCACTGGGTTACTCTTAACTGATGGAATGCATGTAACTCCACTTCTTCCAGCTCGTCTTCATCTACACCCTCATCTGGCAGGTGAGGCATTCTGGATAAGGCATCCGCGTTTCCATTCTGATGCCCAGCCCGGTACTTGATGGTGAACTGGTGGATGGCTAGATTGTCCAACTATCTCTGCTCCATGGCTCCCAACTTTGCAGTCTCCAGGTGGGTCAGCGGATTGTTATCCGTGTAGGCTGTAGATTTGCTAGAGGCCAGATAGTGTTTGAACCTCTCTGTGACAACCCAGACCATAGCCAGGAGTTCCAGCTTAAAGGAACTGTAGTTCTCTGGATTCCTCTCTGTGGGACGTAGCTTCCTACTGGTATAGGCGGTTACTCTTTCTTTGCCTTCTTGCCTTTGTGAAAGGACGGCTCTGAGTCCCACATTGCTGGCATCCGTGTACAGCAGGAATGGCAAGTTGTAGTCCGGGTAAGCAAGGATTTCTTCTCCTGTCAGGGCTTATTTCATCGTCTGGAACACTTCCTCTTGTTCCTTGACCCACCTCCACGGAGAATCCATAGGGTACCGTCACACCAGGTGACATCGCTGGCGATTTCGCAGGTGACACAGGGGCATGGCCTATCATCAGCATCATCGCCGGCGAGTCGCCCCGTGTAAAGTGGCGATTTTGCGCTGAAAAAGCGTCTGAGAGTGGTCGCCTGGTTTCACAGCGCTGCTCTGAAACCAGACGAGTACACTCAGGCGATGTGTACACATCGCCCCATGTAACATGGCGATTGTCGATGGTACAGGCGATGGGAGCCATAGGCTCCCATGTTACAGGATCGCCGCTGGGATTTGTAGACACCCCAACGGCGATGCCGCCTGTAACATCGCCAAAGCGTCGCCGGAGGTATCGCCACATGTAAACACACTGGCTGGGTGCCAAAACAGTGTGCGCTCCCATGCGTCGCCGCCGATATCTCTGGCGATGTAACCTGGTGTGACGGTACCCTTAGACTTGCCCTTCGTGGGTTGGCCTACTAGGAGGTTTTGCAGGGGAGCAGCCTTCCAGTGATTGGTTCACCGTTTGAAACAGCCTGCCTTAGACTTCACCCTCAATGCATCTAAGGCAGGCTGAAGTCTGTTTTGCATCAGCCCAATACTTCTTATAAAGGATATAGGGGATGGTGGTCACCTGTGACCCGATGTCCAGCAGAGCAGGTGTCAGGATGCCATCTAGTACAATGGACAGAAATGGCCTCTGTCCGATGAAAGGAATAGATCAACAGGGCCCAGCCACCTGGTACAAGACTGAGGATTGGCCCCAGTCCCCAGGGATTGCCCATTTAAAGGACAGCTCCTGGCGATGTGGCCGGTTCGGTTACAGCGGCGGCAGATGGGCTCCCCAATGGAGCTGTAGCAGTCGGTGGTTCTTCCCTGGTATGCTGTGGCTTGCTTCACTCTCATCCAGGGTACATCCTCCGGACCGTCGGCAAGTTGAATCAGCGGTTGAGGTCGGGGTTGGTGTCTTGATGCTGGCTGTTGATTTTGCTGCAACTGCAGAGCGTCCATTAGCTTGGTGATGTTCTTATTCATTTGGCGCATCTCAGCACGCATCTCAGCTCGCAGGGAATCATGCTTGTCAGGCTGAGCAGATTACCCGTGTTTGCAGCCATGCACACTGTACAATGATTTCGGGGTAGCCTGCGCCTCACCACTGCACCGCTTTTGATAGCAGCATCATGGGTCTCTACTGGCCGTAACCCTCTAATGGCCATGTCCTTCAGGGTGTTAAAGTCAGCTTCAGGATTGCTCAATTATCACCAACGCACAGTCTTACTGTCCTCAGGGGATTGCAGTCCCCAGGTGAATTGTTTAATTAGGAGCTTGTTTTCATCGGGTACACTGGCGGGGCTGACATGTTTAAGGGCACGCAATGTTTCTTCCAGATGCCAGGCATAAGCTCTGATATCATCTCCCAGCCTCTGGTAGCAGTGATGGAAGTGCATGCGTATATCAGCCTCATTGCACTCCTCGAAAGTAGCTCTCAGTTAACTGGTCTACAGCTGAACGGAGATCAGTGGCCACAATATTTAACAAACTGTCAGGTCAACAACGCGTTGCTGTGGTACTCGGTCATCGAATACATATCTAGGACGCTATTAATCTTTCTCTTGAAAGCATCCAACGTATCGGGATGGCTGTCGTACTGGGGCAACCACTTGGCCCCCAGAATATATGGGAGTGAGATCGGCATTATTGGGGCGAATGCGCCCGGTGCGCTGGTGGCGCTGGCAGTGCTACTGGAAGCAGCCATGGTGGTTTCCGGGTAATTCCTAGGGTCAGCGAATGCACAGTCATCGTTGCTGGAGGAGGCCGACATGTTGGAGGCCCCCCTAGTGAATTACAGCCAGTTCTCAAACAGTTAAACAGTTCAGGAGTTTGCGGACTAGGACGCGGCGCTCGGGAATGCTCGGCTGAGTGAGGGGCGGGTTTCAGTTTTGCGCTCTCCAGGCCGACACGCACCCTTTTCTTCCCGCTCCTCGGCGCAGTAATGGCGGCGTAGTTTAAACAGCCACTAAATACAGTTGAAATCACGGCACACAGTACCCAGTAATATCGGGCACAAGATACTGTTCGTGACGACAGAAAGATATGTCGAGCCCCAGGCCCGGGGTACTCGGGAACCAGGCTCGGTGGTGGTTCTAGAGATGTCACGGGTGGCAGCGCCTGATCCCGTGGCCTGGGTGACACTTCAAAAAGAGATGTATTTACAGGGGATTAGAGCTTTTGTCACGTGACGTCACCTGTAGTATTTGGTGATGGGTCACCAGCGCCGCCACAGTCCACTGGAGGTAGATGGTAGTGCGGCTGAGTTAGCAAAGCCCCCTACAAGTAGGGCGATTTCTCCGGGGCAGCGTAGTGTGAAGGAGCAGCTTGGAGTGGGATTTGTAGGTCGGGATGGGGAGTGATGGAGCAGTCTATAAGGGACACCGGGAGCGGAGAGTAATGACGCACACACACTGCAGAAGTCTCTTTTCCCTTTTTACTGTTAGTGCCCTGGACATCTTTACCTGCCGTACCGACAGGTGACCAGTAGTACAGTGGGTCCCCACAGCAAGTGGGTATAAGGCCTCCTCTGTGGTAGCTGAAGCCCAGCCTGCATGCTGCCACACCAGCCTCCTCTCTCTTCCTGTCTCTGCTCTCTCCTCCTGTGCGGTTAACGGGTTACCCTCTCTGATCACTGCCTTGTGATTCCTCACTGTGGTGTCTGGCTCCCTCTCTCTGGACTCACAGGGGGACCGGATGGCTGAAGTCTCCATGGTACGACGGGATTTTCTGTAGTCCTGAAGTATCCTACAGGTGCAGATCCCCGATGTCCGGTACGTCTTTGGGCAAACTTCCACTAGTTCCTCACTCCCTTTTGGCTCTCTACTCCTCGCCTTCTGTTCCCACTCAAGCTTGCGGGACGTGAGAAGGGCCACTCCGGGTCACTGACTCGTGTCTAACCGCGGCACCGACCACCAGGACGTCTTCGCAGCTCTCCTTACGTCTGCACACTCTAACTCCTTCCCCAGCAGTAGTATTTATAGGGGATCTCACCTAAAGGCGGTGAGTAGAGCTCCCCCTACTATGCCGGGGTGGAACGTGTTGCATATAGTTGGTACCTGCTGTGGAAACCCAGCTGTGCATTAGAGAAGTCTGTGGCTACCTGCGTGAGCAGGGCGCCACAATACCACAGGAAATTTCCTTACAGCCTCAGAACATCATGAATTTTCTTTTTCTGTGACCAAATCAAAAACTGAAAGTGAGTTGGATGAAGTGCAGGAGGGAAGAAGTCACCTGGCTCCTTGCATCTTCTCGCCCTACTACCTGCACCAGTGACCCAATCCCTCACATCTCCTTCAATCCCTTTCTCCAGTTGTCACATCTCAGCTAACTAAAATATTTAATCTTTCCCTTTCATCTGGGAATTTCCCCTCCTCCTTCAAACACTCCAACATACATCCATTATTTAAAAAAAAAAAAAAAAAAAAACATCCCTCGACCAGAACTCTGCTGTTAACTACCAACTTGTTTTAATCTCCCCTTCATCTCTAAACTCCTGGAATGCTTGGTCCAGTCCCATATGATCCGCTATCTCTCTGACAATTCTCTTCTTGATCCTCTATAATTCAGCTTCCGATCCTTACATTCTACTGAAACTGCCCTCACTAAAGTCTCTAATGATCCACTAACTGCTAAATCTAATGGTCACTACTCCATTGATCCTCCTGGATCTCTCCGCTTGCATTCAATACGATGGATCACCAGCTTCTCCTATCTATGCTCAGCTCTATTGGGCTCAAGAACACCGCTCTCTCCTGGTTCCCCTTCTACCTCTCTGACCGCTCCCTCACTGTTTCTTTTGTAGACTCCTCTTCTCTTCCCCTCTCGGTTGGGGTTCTTCAGGTTTCAGTCCTAGGTCCCCTTCTCTTCTCTCTATACCCTATCCTACTTTCAGTACCATCTCTATGCTGACGACACCCAATTATACACATCTTCTCCTGATCTCACCCCCACATTGCTACAAAATACCAGTGATTGTCTGTCTGCTGTCTCTAACATCATGCCTTCTCTCTACCTTAAATTGAATCTGTCAAAAACTGAACTCCTCATGCTTCCTCCCTCTTCTAACCTTCCGAAACCTAATATTGCCATTTTTGTATGTGGTTCTACCATTACTTCTGAGTCTAATATAACCACAGACAGCGGGTTGTTCTGCTAAGATCTCTCCTTCTCTCCCCACATCCGATCACTCGCTCACTCATATCACCTACACCTCAAAAACATCTCTATACTTCAACTTTTCTTACTGTTGACTCTGCAAAAACTCTAACTGTTGCCCTTATTCATTTTCTCCTGGATTACTGCAATTCTCTACTAATCAGTCTCCCTCTTACTAAACTCTCTCCTCTCCAATCCATCCTGAATGCAGCAGCCAGGATCATATTCCTCTCCAACCGCTTCACCGATGCCTCTATACTATGCCAGTCATTGCACTGGTTGCCAATCCGCTATACAGTACAATATAAAATTATCACTATATGAAAATAGAAAAAATTTAAAGGCGGCAATCTCACCCACAAAGCCCTCCACACTTCTGCACCACCCTACATCTCCTCCCTTATCTCTGTCTATCGCCCTACATGTCCCCTCCGTTCTGCAATTAACCTAAGACTGACATCAGCTGCAATCCAAACCTCCCACTCCCGTCTCCAAGACTTCTCACAAGCTTCACCAACTCTCTGGAATGGATTACCAAAAACAATTCAATTAATTCCCAATACCAATAGTTTTAAGCGAGTTATAAAAATAAATCTCTTTATACTGGTCTATCACCTCACCTTACTTGTCTAACTATCTTCCCTTTTCCAAATCTGACCTCTTGTGTCATCTGTCTGTGCCCCATGCATAATATAGCATCTTATCTGTACTGTACAGATCCTGACCGGTGACTGGTTCATGCAGCGTTACGTGAATCCTCTATTTACTAAATTGATGGCTGGACCATATATGATGGCACTTTTTATCATTTACCTTTTATGCCTCCCCTGTTTCCTCATAGATTGCAAGCTTGCGAGCAGGGACCTCACTCCTCATGTTTTGTGAATATTTTGTTACTCTGTATTGTCTAATATTGTCTGTACATGCCCCCTCTGAATTGTAAAGTGCTGCGGAATATGTTAGCAATAATTTTATTTATATATATATATCGCCATTATTATTATACCTTGGCAGATTTTTTGCTTTCTTGGCCCTGTTTCAGAGAATATGAATAACAACACAAAAACGTTTTGTCTAGTCATGGTTAATGGTTACAAAATTTTGGGAAACAAGGTGTGTAACAGTCCGCGCTGCTGAGTCCACAGGAAACACAAGGAATGCAAGATATATCTTGTAGCAGTATTCTTCTTTATTTCCTACGCGTTTCGGTGCAGTTCCATGCACCTTCCTCAGGGATCCCAAAATTTTGTGACGGTTTTTCCACGTGCGAGTGGTCGGTGGAGGTTCTGCAGCAGGTTATATTACTTTCATGCCTTCAAACCAGTTGTGGGTTACACAACTGGAATAGGTGAGTGGAATCTATATACACTACCCATACTGTCAGTGACACTTTTGATAGGGCACTATTGTGCCTCTTGTTCCCCCATTTTTTATTGATGGTTAATGGTTGGGTGAAGCCATTTATTGTCAAACTACTGTTTTCTCTTTTTACATTATAATGACAACAAAAACATCCAAATGACCCTGATCAAAAGTTCACATATCCTGGTGATTTTAGCCTGATAACATGCACAGAAGTTGACACAAATAGGTGAGGATGTTACAAGCAAATGGGTTTGAATGGCTAATAAAGGTAACAGACTCTTGCATCTTTCATCCAGCCACTGACGTTTCTGGATTATGAGTCATGGGGAAAGCAAAAGAATTGTCAACGGATGTACGGGGAAAGATAGTTGAACTGTATTAAACAGATAACAAATGGAAAATCAGGGGCTCTGTAAAAATCAAACCACGATCAGGTAGATCAACAAAAATTTCACCAACAACTGCCAGGAAAATTGTTGAGTATGCAAAGAAAAACGCACAAGTAACATCAGCTGAAATAAAGGATTCACTCAAAACTAGTGGTGTGGTTGTTTCAAGATACAAAATAAGGAGGCACTTGAAGAAAATGGGCTGCATGGTCGAGTCGCCAGAAGAAAGCCATTACTTCACAAATGTCACAAAGTATCTCGCCTACAATATGCCAAACAGCACAGAGACAAGCCTCAACTTCTGGAACAAGGTAGTTTGGAGTGATGAGACCAAATCGAACTTTTTTGCCACAACCATAAATGTTACATTTGGAGAGGTGTTAACAAGGCCTATGATTAAAGAATTACGATTCCTACTGTAAAGCACGGAGGTGGATCACTGATTATGTGGGGATGTGTGAGCTACAAAGACACAGGAAACGTGATCAAAGTTGAAGGAAAGATGAATGCATCACATTATCAGGCAAATTTGCACTCATCAGCCCAGATGTTGCACATGGGACGTACTTGAACTTTTCAACATGACAACAATCCAAAACACAAGGTCAAGTAAACCTGTCATTGGCTACAGCAGAACAAAATGAAGGTTCTGGAGTGGCCTCTCAGTCTCTTAACCTCAATATCATTGAGCCACTCTGGGGAGAACTCAAGCAAAACACAGTTCAAGCAAGAAAGCCTAGTAATTCACAAGAACTGGAGACTTTTTGCCAAGAAGAATGAGCAGCTTTACCATCTGAGAAAATAAAGAGCCTCATCTAGAACGACCACAAAAGACTTCAAGCTGTCATTGATGTTAGAGGGGACAATACACAGTATTATGAACTGGGGTATGTAAACTTTTGATCAGGGTTATTTGGATGTTTTTGGTTGTCATTGTGATTTAAAAAGAGAAAACATAGTAGTTTGACAATAAATGGCTTCACTCAACCACTAACCATGAGTGGAAAAAAAGTTTTATGTTATCACTCATATTCTCTGAAAAGAGGCCAAGAAAGCAAAAAATCTGCCGGGGTATGTAAACTTTTGAGCATAACTGTATGTGCCCAATAGGAATAAAGGTTACTGTATGTACTTCAAAAAAGGCCCACAGTCATGGTATCAGAGGATGGACTGGCTAAAATACGTGAGGGGAAAACTCATACACCAGACACATGGTAAGCCAATAATCCCTTACACAAAACCTGGTGTGCTACAGTACATAGGCCTGTGTTAGTTATATATATGTCCAATATAGGAAAAAAAGAGACGCGGCACTCACCCTTTTGGATGCCAAATCCTTTATTTTGTCTTGCTCATGCTAGCATAGACAAATCAGCGGGGAGAGGGAGTGGGGATCGGCGGACGATGGCTTGCCGTTTCGCAGCTCTTGCTGCTTTAACGGGTCCAGCAAGAGCTGCAAAATGGCAAGCCGTCGTCCGCCGACCCCCACTCCCTCTCCCCGCTGATCTGTCTATGCTAGGATGAGCAAGACAAAATAAAGGATTTGGCATCTAAAAGGGTGAGTGCCGCTTCTCTTTTTTCCTATATTGGTCTTAGTATTGTGTGCCTTATTGAAGCGTGCAACACCTGCTGCCAGGAGGAACTTCCAGGTTGTTTCACACTTGTACCCAGATAACCTGTTTGTTCTCCAGTTATGTAGAAAACCGGGCACCCAGGCCTATAATAACCCATTTTATGGTCCCATAAAGATGAGCATATAGTAAAAAAACACGTAATTACTTAATGGTAATGTGTTTTTTCGGAGGCCATGACAGCACTCAGCAAGAGAGGGATCTGCCCTTCAAGGACTGGGAACCATCAGGATAAAAAGGGGCGGTTCCTCTCCCCTCCTCAGTAGGTTACATAGTCAAACTAATGATGTTTCTGAGGTCTATTTTTTTTACCATAACCCATATCACCGCATGAAAAAAACAAGTGGGGGAAAGAAAAAAAGAAAAAAGTGATGAACTCTAAACAATGGGAGGGAATATAAGGGTGATGTCATGCCTCCGAAAAAACACATTACCGGTAAGTATTTACAGAATAGAGAATTACAGAGAAGAGTCAGCAATCAGGGAGGGACCACAGCCTGCAGAACTCTACTCCCAAAAGTGATGTCATAGCTAGAAAGATCCAGTCTATAGTGCCTATAAAAGGTAGAAGGCAAAGACCATGTTGCAGCCCTACAGATTTGATCAATAGACACACCTAACCTTTCTGCCTAGGAAGCGGCCACGGCCCTCGTGGAGTATGCTCTGAGATTTGCTGCCACTACTTTACCACCTGCTGAATAGGCCAAACTAATAGCCCCCCTAACCCAACGGGCTAACGTGGCTTTGGAGGCCTTACATCCCTTTTTATAAGCTTTCAGGGTCAGATGAAGGGATCTATCCTTCCTCCAGGAACTCCGGAAACCTCTAGGTATCTCTCCTGACAACACCTCAAGTCTAAGGAGTATAACTTATCTTCTTTGTCATTCTTAGGGCTACTACAAAAGGTTGGCAGGATGATCTCTTGGGACCTCTGGAAATTAAAAACTACCTTAGAGAGGTATGCTGGATCAGGTTTTAGAATCACCCTATCTTCTCAAAACAAGGTAAAGGGAAGATCTGCTAAGATGGCCTGTATGTCTCCCATCCAACGAGCCAAGGTCAGAGCTACTACAAGGACCGTTTGTAAGGATAGAATCTTAATCGGAATTTCCTGCAAGGGTTCAAAAGAGGGTTCTGTTAGATCAAAGAGGACTAGATTAAGGTCCCAGTGTGACGACCATCCACCGTGTGGCCGAGCAGCTGGTAGGCAGCACCCCGAGAAACCCCGAGACCCTTAACCCCTATACAGGGATCTGGAATTACAGCGGAGCCCAGGGGGTAGCTGCCCTTATAAGCAACAGAGCCGGGGAGGTCGCCAGGGGAAAATCAAGACCCAAAAAACGAAGTCAGAAGTCCGAGTCAAAACCGAGAGGGCAGCAAAGGTACAAAATCGTCAGGCAGTAGCAGAGTCAAAAATCCAGGCAAAGGTCAAGGGCAAAAACCAAGAGGGCAGCTGAGGTACAAAATCAATAGGCAGAGGCAGAGTCAGAAATCCAGGCAAGGTCAGACACGAAACTAAACACACAACACTATCACTGGGGAACCAAAACTATATCTGGCGGCCTGCAAGCCAGGCTCCAATGTACTTGAAGGGCACGGCTACCTCCCATAGGCTGGAGCTCACAACCTGATGACCTCATCCGGACCGCCCCTAGATCCAGGCCAGATGGAGATGCACGACTGGCTCCACCCACGCCACCTCTGACAGAAGAACGCAGGCTGCGCCTAACGGACACCTCTGCAGGGCCCTTTCCTCTGCGACCAACACCACCCAGAGGGGAAACACAGCGGCGCTCAGTGACAGAGGCAGACGTCGCGGGAGCAGTTCCATATGAGGACAAGGCCCTCCTATCACCGGCGCCACCAGCCGAAGGAATCCGGCTCCTCCCAGCGGCCGAGGCAGGAACACCAGCCACCGAGTCCAATGGCGATGTGACACCCAGGGAGCTGAACTAATAGTATGCACAGGTTTGGATCTGGTACAGGCCTTTATGAATTGAGAGAACCAAGGGTCCGTTGCCAGATTAAAGGTTCAGGTGTCAGCCCTATTATCCCTTTATAATTTTAGAGTGCTCACCAAGAGGCACATCTCCAAACCTTTCTGCAAAAATTCCAAAACAGAATTAATTGGGATTTTCCCTTTTGGATACTCCCTGGTAATTGACAGAAATTTCCTCAACGCTCTATGGTAGGTCACAGGTTTCCTAAACATGAGGACGGTCGAGGTTAGTCCCGCAGAAAATCCCTTGCTCCTCAAAAGCTCCCTTTCAAATTCCAGGCAGTCAGGTGTAACCTGTCTGCCTGGGGGTGATAAACCAGACTCTGAGAGAGAAGGTCCTGTAATTCCGGGAGGACCCAGGGCTCGCTGACTGACATCTGCTGGAGCCAGAAAAACCACGGCCTCCTCGGCCAAAAGGGGGCTAGTAGGATCACCCTTGCTTTGTAATCCCGTATTTTGTAAAGAAGAACCATCTGAATTAAGATTAGTGGGGGAAACGCATATGCTAGTTTGAAGTCCCATTTGACCAACAGGGAATCCACCGTGCATGGTTGTTCCCTGGGATCTAGTGATCAGAACCGATTCACTTTCTGCTGAGTCTGGTCGCAAATAAGTCTATGACGGGGATCTCCATATCTCTGTTATCTGATTGAAGACAGATTGTTTCAAGGCCAAATCGCCCTGGCGAAGATGTACTCGACTGAGAAAATCTGCTTTGTAGTTGTCTTTCCTGTTTATGTGTACTGCTGAGATAGAGGCTAAGTGTGTTTCTGCTATTAGAAAGATTCTGCTGGCCACTTTCATCAGAGTCATTCGCTGGAGTCCCACCCTGGTGATTTATGTACAGTTGTGGCCAAAAGTTTTGACACCCCTGCAATTCTGTCAGATAATACTCAGTTTCTTCCTGAAAATGATAATAATACCAAAGAATTTGTGATTGCAATCATTTTCAGGAAGAAACTAATACTAATTTGTCTTCAATGAAAAAACACAAAAGAGAATGACGCAAAAAGCAAAACATTGATCATTTCACACAAAACTCCAAAAATGGGCCAGACAAAAGTATTGGCACCCTCAGCCTAATACTTGGTTGCACAACCTTTAGCCAAAATAACTGTGATCAACCGCTTCCGGTAACCATCAAGGAGTTTCTTACAATGCTCTGCTGGAATTTTAGACCATTCTTCTTTGGAGAAGGCATCCTTCAAATATCAGGGACCTGGAGCAGTTTGCCAAACTGCCATTTAGTCTCCAGTGCTTTCTCTCAAACCATTTTCTAGTGCTTTTTGAAGTGTGTTTTGGGTCATTGTCCTGCTGGAAGACCCATGACCTCTGAGGGAGACCCAGCTTTCTCACACTGGGCCCTACATTATGCTGCAAAATTTGTTGGTAGTCTTCAGACTTCATAATGCCATGCACATGGTCAAGCAGTCCAGTGCCAGAGGCAGCAAAGCAAGGCCAAAACATCAGGGAACCTCCGCCATGTTTGACTGTAGGGACCGTGTTCTTTTCTTTGAATGCCTCTTTTTTTCTCCTGTAAACTCTAGAGCTTTTTGGGCAAAGGCATCAACATACTTTTGTCTCATCTGACCAGAGAACATTCTTTCAAAACGTTTTAGGCTTTCTCAGGTAAGTTTTGGCAAACTCCAGCCTGGCTTTTTTATGTCTCGGGGTAAGAAGTGGGGTCTTCCTGGGTATCCTACCATACAGTCCCTTTTCATTCAGACGCCGACGGATAGTACGGGTTGACACCGTTGTACCCTCGGGACTGCAGGGCAGCTTGAACTTGTTTAGATGTTAGTCGAGGTTCTTCATCCACCATCCGCACAATCTTGCGTTGAAATCTCTCGTCAATTTTTCTTTTCCGTCCACATCTAGGGAGGTTAGCCACTGTGCCATGGGCTTTAAACTTCTTGATGACACTGCGCACGGTAGACACAGGAACATTCAGGTCTTTGGAGATGGAGTTCTAGCCTTAAGATTGCTCATGCTTCCTCACAATTTGGTCTTCTTTCTTTTCTCCATGCTCAAAGAACTGTCTGAGGACTTGAGAAACCAATGTGGTACACACAAGGACACAGGGCAGAGGCTGAGTCAACTTTAATCCATGTCAACTGGCTGCAAGTGTGATTTAGCTATTGCCAACACCTGTTAGCACCTGTAACTTACCTGTGGCACCTGTTAATTAGAAAAATCATGTGATGCTTCTCTAATTTGTGTAACAGTGCCAATACTTTTGTGAGTGCCGCTTCCTGCCTACGCATTGCTAGAAATTGACAGTCCATACGAAAGTAGAGTACAACCGGATAACTACGCTACCTTTGTGAACAAGTACCGAACAAATTGCTACAGGTCAGTGCCCGGTTCTACCTCGTTTTGCAAACTCTTTATTTCAGAACCACAACGCATTTCAACAGCGGGCCGCTGTCTTCCTCAGGTGCATTTACAGGGGGGTGGGGGTAAAGACCTATTATATAGGAACCCCAACCAATCCTGATGGAATAATTGATGATGTCAATATCCCCTACATTTAACACACGATCTGCTGGATGAAAACTGCTATATAGTAATAATAGTATACTGTCATAGGTTTTATTATTACCCCATAGTTTACTAAGAACTAATGTACACATGAATAATACCCCTTGGTGTGATGTATATAATCTCTAAGGGGGATAATGGTATGTATCATTTGTGGAGATGACGTATTGTCTAAAATCAATAATATAATAATAATAATAATATTTATTCATTTATATCCGCTATTAATTCCATAGCACTTTACATACATGAGTAATGCTGTCTCTCTTGGAGCTCACAATCTAAACATCCTATCAGTATGTCTTTACAATGTGGGAGGAAACCGGAGTGCCCACAGGAAACCCACGCAAACACGGGGAGAACATACAAACTCCTTGCAGATGTTATTTTATTGACACTAAGGACAAGATAAAATATAACAATCATGGAATTATAAACAGATGCTCACATCTACTAAAATCAATAGAAAATAAAAACTACATAAAAAAAATCAATCAGATATGAACATAAAATCAATAAAAAAAACAATAAGAACAATCGAGTATAAAACCTAGTATGAAGTGACATGAAGGTATAATAATGTTAAAGATGTCCGAAATTATTCCCTATACTATTTGTTCATCCAGTGATGTTATCAATAGTTAGGTTTAGGCTCTCCAGGCTTAGTGTACCCAGTTTAAAGATCCAATAGCTCTCCTTGTTAGTAAGGCTACTGAACCGGTTTGGCACAGAATCCGGTATCTGATCAATTATAAATAATCTCAAAAGTTTTGGATCCTTTTGGTGTGTCATATAGAAATGTTTGGAGACACTGTGTTCACACATTAGGAATGGTTTCCTCCTTCAGTGTTTATTTAACAGTGCATGCATTGTCTGCACTGTGCGACCTACATACTCTGTCTGTAGGCCACAGGTGCATTCCAAGAGATAAACCACGTAGCTACAGTGACAATCCACACTGCAGTTGATGGTGAATGTCTCTCCCGTTTTTTGGGAACGGAAAGATGTGGCCCCATCTACAATTGTAACACAACAGAGACACCCAGGGGTTCCACAGGAGAACCAACCCCTTGTATGTGTGTGTCCCAAGTCTACAGAACTAGGTTTCAAATATGTATTGCTCAGTGCCACCAAACTACGCAAGTTATGTTTTTTTCTGTAGACAACTACCGGTTTATTGGGTAAGCAATTCAAAAGGATTGGATCACCCTTACGCACAAACCAATAATGGCCCAGCAATTTCTTTAAGCTGCTTCAGGATTTGTTGAAAGTAGTTACCAGACTACAGTCTCTCCTCCCCAAGTCTCTGTTCTTATTCATAGGTATGAGGATCTTGTCAATACAAGATTTCTGTGACAAATGACAGGTATTATTATAAGCGTCCCTTATTAATTTCTTGTGGAACCCTTTATGTATAAACCTTTGTTTGAGAATATCTGATTCTCTTACAAAATCAGCATCATGGGTGCAGTTTTTACGAAAACGCCAATACTGGACGTAAGGGATGTTCTTAACCCATCTGGGGAGGTGTCCACTATCAAATCTCAAGTAACTATTCACATCAACTATTTGACGATCTGTGTGCAGTGTCCACTTCAACATATTTTAAAATTTAAGTAATAGATCAAGGAACTGTATGGACCTACTTGATAAGGACATCGTGAAGGATAAACTCCAAGGGTTCCTATTTAGTTCCTCTACAAATTTAAGTGCTGTATTTTCCGGGTCCTCCCAAATTAGGAACAGATCATCCATAAATCAGAATTAAAAAACTATGCAACCAATGGCTAGGGGAGACTGCGCGATGAAGACTGATTCAAATAGCCCCATGTATATGTTGGCATAACTTGGGGCAAATCTCCTCCTTATTGCGCAGCCCCTCAACTGTTTATAAACTGATCCCTCAAATGTGAACACATTGTTTTCAAAATGAAATTAATTGCTGTAAGGATGAATTATTTCTGTTCCTTTAACATCGTCACATCAGCACTAAGGAAATGATCCACAGCTGCCAGTCCCAGACTATGGGTTATGTTGTTATATAGGGCAGTCATGTTCAATGTTAAAAAGAGACAATTTTAATGTGGTGGTAATTCTCTGACTATATGCATCAACAGTGAGGAGACCCTCAGATAAGAATCTAGACCAACCAAATATTTCTGGAGGTATAGATCCACATAGTGGGAAAGGTTCTATACCCGATATAATTGGGCAGCCGGGTGGGTTTGTGGCACATTTATGTAGTTTGGGTAAAAAGTAAAAGAATGGGACCTGATAACTGGGGATAACCAAGATTTTCTTTTCCTTCTTATTGAGAATGCCTTTTGTGAAGGCATCCTTCAAATGAATGTTATATTCTAAATAGATAGATATGGAAGGTTCAGATTCTAAATGCAGGTAGTATTGTTCATCGCCCAATATTCTTTCATCTTCCCTATGGTACCATTCTCTATCAATTATTACCACCCCCCCCTCCCTTATCAGTACTTTTTATTACGATGTCCTTATTGTTTCTCAGGGATATTATAGCCTCTCTTTCCTCTTTCCTCAGATTATCATATTTCTTACAATGTTCTATCCTGCGTAGGTCTTTCAAAACTAGCTGTTGAAAAAGGATAAATAGGGAGCGCACATAGGGCGTTATCTTCTTAATAAATAGTCCAGTCCCCCCAATCGGTGTGACTCACCTGCGGTGGTTGTGAGAGCCACAACAAACGGAGAGAGCCTGGTAATGGTCGCTGCAGGAGCCCACTGAAGATAAATGATTTCCACCGAAGAAAGAGCTGGGCTTTAAATCTGCCACTTCATCAGGGTAATAGCCCTGATGAAGTGGCAGATTTAAAGCCACGAAACGCGTAGGCAAATAAACCAGAACCTTATTAACCCTTTACTGGACTGGAAGTTTCTTGAGGTCAGCGCGGACTACAAAGCCCAGCTCTTTCTTCGGTGGAAATCAAAACTAGCTGTTGGAAAGTTTCTACATGTGCTCCCTTATGATGTAAGGGATAGATGTTTTTTGACCCCCCCCTTTAACTGATACATATAAAAATTGATCTGTATGATTGGAGGTGCTAGATTCCTGACTTTCATTTTGGGGGCATTGGAGGTTAGTTATATTTTTACTTTTCTCCTCTATGATAAAATGTCTTTTGATAGTTTTAACTTATCTTCCTCAAAAACTCGTTCAGATGCAAATATAACTGTTTAGTGGAGAATCTGGACAAAAGGATAATCCTTCTTCCAGAAGGGAGATTTTTCCTTTATTAAACTCATAATTGGATAAATTGAAGATACCCCTATTATTGGTAATCAGATTCTCCTCATTTGGGGTTCCTATCAATTTGCTTTTCTTCTCTTCAGAGTGGTGCTGTCTTCTGAGTGACCTTTTTTGGGCGATTCTTCTCCCACCTCTGCATTCTCGTTACACATTTTTTTCGGGTGGCTCAAGGCCGCCACCCAAAAGGAAAAAGGGATAATTTTCTTATCCTTAAGATTTGAAGTGGGTTTATTTTTTGGTTCTATTATATTCATTTGTGGCGTTAAAACCACTGCTTTGGTAACCTTTTCATGTATTTCAGCGGACAGATGAGTTATAGAGTTATTTATTACAAAAGGTGAAGTTATGGAAAAAGTTATTTCCTGATTAGCTGTCTGAATAGGGTTTAACTTCATGGTAGGAGTTTTTTCATATATGGGACTAAGTGTTGTAGATGCAGTGTATGCTTCCATTAATTTTTGTGACAGTGTCATTAAGCACTATTTTTTGGATCTAGCTCACCCAAATTCTCCAAAATAGTGGAACTTTCCTTAGTTAGAATCCCACGGACAGGAAAAAATATGCAATATGAAACCAGTCTACTTTTTGTAGGACCCCATGGACAGGAACGGACACCACATGAGGTGACCTTTTCCGTGTTTGGGTCCATGATTATCACAGGTCAGGACACAGAAAGAACAGCTGAGGAGGCAGCGGGACACTTTCACTTCCGCAATGTATATTATACACTGCGGAAGTGAAATTTAGTAAAAGAAAGGGTTAAAATAAAAAATATATATATGCTCACCTTCCAGCGAGTCCCCCGGCGTCTCCAGCAAGGTCCGGATGCTTATAGGACCTGCGGTTACGTCACAACCCGATCAGCTGATCGAGTCACATGACCATAGTTACCGCGGTAACTGTGGTCATGTGACCCGATGACGCTGCCGGGTTGTGACGTAATCGCAGGTCCTATCTGGAGCTTGCTGGGAGACGCCATGGGACTCGCTGGACAGGTGAGCATACATTTTTTTTATTTTGAACCCTTTCTTTTACTAAATTTCACTTCCGCAATGTATATACATACATTGCGGAAGTGAAATTAGATGCTTAGGAGCAGTTTTAGTGAACTGAGCATGCTAAAGTCGGGTCAGAGAAACGATCCTGTGTTTTTTCGGACCCGTGCTCCATTGGCCCCCAGGTTAAAGGCCGCGGATCGGATTTGGCTTAATTGCCATCCGATTTTATGGGATCTGATTTGTGTCCGATTTTTTGCAGTGCCCAAAATTGGAGCAGTCTCCGATTTTTGGGTGCAGCAAAAAATCGGACACATCCTATGGTGATCGGATCGGATTTGGCTTAATTGCCATCCGATTTTATGGGATCTGATTTGTGTCCGATTTTTTCTGTGCCCAAAATTGGAGCAGTCTCAGATTTTTAAGAACAGCAAAAAAATCGGACACAAATCGGATACCACAAAAAAGGATGGCAATTAGGCCAAATCCGATCCGATCATCATAGGATAACATTGCGATTTTAGAGGATCAGTGGCTGTCTGTTGTAAAACAGACAGCCACTGATCCTCTAAAATCGCAATGTGAAACCAGCCTAATATCACAGTAGAACACCATTCTTTCTTGGCACATTGGTGTCAGTGTATTTGTATTTGGTTTCGTGGAACTGGGAAACGATAATTGCGAGTGCATTAAAACATCTTGGGATTGTGTTTTGGGGTACATTGGTGAATACACAAGAAAGTTTTTATCTTTTTTAACAAAGTGGGGGTTGATAAGTGATACATCTTTTAGACCAAAATCTAAAGGGATATTGGGACTCGTGGACTTTTCAACTCTTAAATCTTTCACAATTTATGTATTAGGTGTGTTGACTGGATTGTCAATCACCTTCTCCTTCAATCCTCCATTAGAGGATTAGAATTAGAGACTATATAGATCACACCAAAGGATTTTATTCACATGTACATTAGTTCTTTTTATATGTATATTAGCTCATTCTGGGGATACTTTCAGACATGTCATGTGTACACTGTCATAGGTTTTTATTATTACCCTATAGTTTACTATTACCACCATATAGCAGTTTTCATCTAGCAGATTGTGTGTTAATTGTAGGGGATATTGACATCATCAATCAATTACCCCCACCCCCTGTAAATCTTCCTGAGGAAGACAATGGCCCGCTATTTAAATGTGTTGTTGTTTCTGGAATAAAGAGGTTTGTTATAGGGAGAACTTCATAGATTATCTTCTGTCTCTAAGCGCTCCCACTGACCGCATAATTCTCCTTAAAAACAAATCCAGGTAAGGGAATAAAGTCAGACTGCGTCAGGCACAGAGCTTAGAGGGATCAGTCTTACACAGGCTGCAGCAAGTGTACGATTGACACTGGATGAAGGAGCTAGCATGCTTAAGTAGAGGACTAATCAAGGAAAGTGAACACAGATGATTGCAGCACTGACCCAGCACAATCAAAACACAATGACAGCTCCCACACAATATTGTAGGAAGAGTTCCTGTCCTGTTACTAAAGTCTGTTCCGAAAGGCTTTTTAAATGAAGCGTAAGGCATTTCAAGAAACCTTTTTCTTTTTGTCCCCTGCTTTCTCCAAGATATCTTCAAAGGCTACCCCAAACACAAATCCCCTTCACAGGGGAGGAGGCTCAACTTGTTTTTTGTGTGCAGGTCTCCCAGCCCACACTTCCGCATCCAACGCAGCCAGAAGAGCATTATAGCTGATCTTGCTACTAGGATAGTGGAATCCACTGAAGCGTCTGCGAGGAATGCGACTGCTCTAAGACAAATTGCATTCACAAGTTCTTTAAATTAAGATAATAATACCAATCATTTTCAGGAAGAAACAGAGTATTATCACAAGTTCTTTGGTATTATTATCTTTATTTAATTTGTCTTAAATGAAAAAACACAAAAGAGAATGCTTTTTGCTTCAAAGCATTGATCATTTCACACAAAACTCCAAAAATGGGCCGGACAAAAGTATTGGCACCCTCAGCCTAATACTTGGTTGCACAACCTTTAGCCAAAATAACTGTGATCAACCGCTTCCGGTAACCATCAATGAGTTTCTTACAATGCTCTGCTGGAATTTTAGACCATTCTTCTTTGGCAAACTGCTCCAGGTCCCTGATATTTGAAGGGTGCCTTCTCCAAACTGCCATTTTTAGATCTCTCCACAGGTGTTCTATGGGATTCAGGTCTGGACTCATTGCTGGCCACCTTAGAAGTCTCCAGTGCTTTCTCTCAAACCATTTTCTACTGCTTTTTGAAGTGTGTTTTGGGTTATTGTCCTTCTGCAAGACCCATGACCTCTGAGGGAGACCCAGCTTTTTCACACTGGGCCCTACATTATGCTGCAAAATTTGTTGGTAGTCTTCAGACTTCATAATGCCATGCACACGGTCAAGCAGTCCAGTGCCAGAGGCAGCAAAGCAACCACAAAACATCAGGGAACCTCCGCCATGTTTGACTGTACAGACCGTGTTCTTTTCTTTGAATGCCTCTTTTTTTCTCCTGTAAACTCTATGTTGATGCCTTTGCCCAAAAAGAGAGAACATTCTTCCAAAACGTTTTAGGCTTTATCAGGTAAGTTTTGGCAAACTCCAGCCTGGCTTTTTTATGTCTCGGGGCAAGAAGTGGGGTCTTCCTGGGTCTCCTACCATACAGTCCCTTTTCATTCAGACGCCGACGGATAGTACGGGTTGACACTGTTGTACCCTCGGACTGCAGGGCAGCTTGAACTTGTTTGGATGTTAGTCAAGGTTCTTTATCCACCATCCGCACAATCTTGCGTTGAAATCTCTTGTCAATTTTTCTTTTCCGTCCACATCTAGGGGAGTTAGCCACAGTGCCATGGGCTTCAAACTTCTTGATGACACTGCGCACGGTAGACACAGGAACATTCAGGTCTTTGTGAGGAAGCATGAGCAATCTCAAGGCTACAAGTCCATCTCCAATTTGGTTTCTCAAGTCCTCAGACCTTATTTCTTTGAACATGGAGAAAAAAAAGACCAATGTGGTACGCACGAGGACACAGGACAGAGGTTGAGTCAACTTTAATCCATGCCAACTGGCTGCAAGTGTGATTTAGTTATTGCCAACACCTGTTAGGTGCCACAGGTAAGTTTCAGGTGCTGTTAACAACACAAATTAGAGAAGCATCACATGATTTTTCTAAGGGCGCTAATACTTTTGTCCACCCCTTTTTTATGTTTGGTGTGGAATAATATCCAATTTGGTTTTAGGACAATTCTTTTTGTGTTTTTTCCTTTGGTATTATTATCTTCATTTAATTTGTCTTCAAAGAATTTGTGATTGCAATCATTTTCAGGAAGAAACTGAGTATTATCTGACAGAATTGCAGGGGTGTCAATACTTTTGGCCAACACTGTATATGATCCCGTTTCAGTATTACACCTCCAGCAGTGTCTAGGAGTGGAAGTGGGACCTTTCTTTCAACTGGTTTCACTTGGACCATCAGGGATCTGGCTGCACATATTGCTTTAATACCCGGTCTTAAGCCTGCTGCTGTTGATTCCCAAGTATTCTTGAAGAACTGATTTGCCTTCTTATCAAGCAGGTCCTTAAGTGTCCCCATGTCCTTGAATGGAAGTACATATTTCTTGGAAGCTCTGGCTACTGCTACATCTAATCTGGGGGCCTTAGCCCAAGAAAGATGCTTCCTTAAAGGGATATTTGCATTTGAGAAAGTCCGTAGGTGCGCCCTGCTTATCCAGTCTTTTCCATTCCTTAGTTACGAGGGCCTGGATTCTTTTATCCAGTGCGAAGGGGTGACAATGTTCAGAGGGTTGGGGCCGAAGAAATAAGTCTTGGAAGGCTGACTTTTTTCCTCCAATACCCATTGTGGACTTTAGCTTGGAGACCTTGTTAAAGCCATAGTCTACCAAAAAAAACAGTGATGGTTGCCATAGTCTTCGTCTGAATAGAACGCCACAAAACATCCACATTCTCCTTCTGATCTGTCTGAGTTTTCTGAGGGTTGGGAGGATTTTTTAGAAGATGTCAGGCTCTCTTTCCCCTGAGAGAAGGATTTAAAGATATTCTCCACTTCAGATCTGAAGAGAACCCCGGCAACTCCTCAGAAATGGTCTAAAAAGCTTTGCCAATCCTGCATATATTAGACTAAGTGACCGGAAATTCATGTTCACACAGCTTACACTGCAAATTTTTAGTTTTTGCTATCGGCTTTCCATGTTTTCTCTGAGTCTAAAAGACAAGAAAAAAGAGGAAAGAAAAAAAAAAAATCAATAAAAGATACATTCTCTGAGATCTCTCACGCATCAGATGTGAAGAAGAGGTACTGAAGCAAGAGGAAGAACTTTGCTCTGCGACAAATCTCCATTGGAGGTTTAGTTGGAGGAATGGCTGCTGCCTCTTCTTCTTCTTCTGGGCCTCTACATTAGTAGGCGCTTTTGTCCCACTCAGGGGAGAGGAACTGCACCTTTTTTTATTGATTTTTCACTGTCATTGAAGGGCGGATCCCTCTATCTCGTTGGGTGCTGTCATGGACAACCGATAAAACAGCTTAAAGGTACCGGTGTCTATGTTTCCCATGTTGTGGAGAGAAACAGCTGGTTCAAAAGTGCAAAGTGCATTAATATAGAAATCAGACTACTTATAGTACACAGCTACTTAAGCAAAATGGGTCAGAAGAGAGATTTGAGGGGCTCTGAAAAGTCCAAAATTGTGAGATGTCTTGCAGAGGGATGGCAGCAGTCTTGAAATGACCAAACCTTTGAAGCGTGATCACCGAACAATCAAGCGTTTCATGGCAAATAGCCAACAGGGTCGCAAGAAGCGTGTTGGGCAAAAAAGGCGCAAAATAACTGCCCATGAATTGAGGATGATCAAGCGTGAAGCTGTCATTTGCCGCCAGTTTTGCCATATTTCAGAGCTGCAACGTTACTGGAGTATCAAAAAGCACAAGGTGTGCTATACTCTGGGACATCGACAAGGTAAGGAAGGCTGAAAAACGACCACCTTTGAACAATAAACATAAGATAAAACGTCAAGACTGAGCCAAGAAATATCTTAAGACTGATTTTTCAACGGTTTTATGGACTGATGAAATGAGAGTGACTCTTGATGGGCCAGAGGCTGGATCAGTAAAGGGCAGGGAGCTCCTCTCCGACGCCAGCAAGGTGGAGGCGGGGTACAGGGATGGGCTGGTATCATCAAAGATGAACTTGTGGGACCTTTTCGGGTTGAGGATGAAGTGAAGCTCAACTTCCGGACCTACTGCCAGTTTCTGTAAGACAACTTCTTCAAGTAGTGGTACAGGAAGAAGTCGGTATCGTTCAAGAAAAACATGATTTTCATGCAGGACATGCTCCATCACATGCATCAAACTACTCCAAGGCATGGCTGGCCAGTAAAGGTCTAAAAGAAAAAAAAAATAATGACATAGCCCCCTTGTTCACCTGATCTGAACCCCATAGAGAACCTGTGGTCCCTCCTAAAATGTGAAATCTACAGGGAGGGGAAAAAAAAAAAAAAAAAAAAGAAAAAAAAAGAGTACACCTCTCGGAACTGTCTGCTGCACACAGTGTTGATCGTAAACAGATCACGCAACTAACAGAATCTATGGATGGAAGGCTGTTGAGTGTCATCATAAAGAAAGGTGGCTATATTGGTCACTAATTTTTTTGTGTTTTGTTTTTGCATGTCAGAAATGTTTATTTTCACCAGGTAAACTAATATAACTGCACAAAAATGAGAAAAAAACAAGTGAGATGGGAATATATTTGTTTTTATTAAGCTGTCTAATAATTCTGCACAGTAATAGTTACCTGCACAAACAGATGCCCTCCTAAGATAACCAAATCTAAAAAAAACAAAAAAAAAAAAAAAACACAACACTCCAACTTACAAAAATATTAAGCTTTGATATTTATGAGTCTTTTGGGTTGATAGAGAACATAGGTGTTGATCAATAATAAAAATAATCCTCTAAAATACAACTTGCCTAATATTTCTGCACACAGTGTACCTTCTGCATAATAATTGAAGAGAAATGGTGACACAATAGAGCCTTGGGTCAATACTCATTCATTTTAAAGGGTACTCAGCTATGTGATACATTTTTGGCGGAGGGATAGAGGTTGTGACTTTGAGTGTGCATTGCACTTATTGCTGCCAAATTAGCTTATTAAGTGATTTATCAATCTTTTTTGTACATTTACATAATAAATTGATTTGTATTTATGGATGTCCCTTCTCATTTCCATACTATCTTGTTTTTGTCTTAAAGAGGACCTGTCACCCCCTCCCCATGGATTAGAATCTAAGTCCAGCACTGAATGCAACATGTCTGCTGCATTCAGGCAACGGGTCCCCCATGGCTCTGTGGGGTTGCTACCCCGAGATATAGGTTTATAAAAGTTTACAGTTATTTTCCATGGAGGCGGGCCCTTGTGCTGAAGGCAGCTCATCCACGGGGGCATTTCACGCCCCCTGCACCTCTGCACTGCCCATGCCCTTGCTGCCTCGCTCGTGCCATGTCCTCCTCGCTCTGCGTATGCGTCAACACCACAAGGACGTGCAGAGCCCCGCCTTCAACTATGATGTCCTCTCATTCCCCCCCCCCTGCTCCATAGCACAACACGGAGCAGGGCGGGGAAATGAGAGAACGTCATAGTGGGAGGGGCTATGACACCTCATTTCCCCGCCCTGCCGTGTTGTGATATGGAGCAGGGCGAGTAAATGAGAGAAATGTCATAGCGGGAGGCGAGGTATGCACCGAGACCTCGCTCTGCGCATGCGTCAACACCACAAGGACGCGCAGAGTGAGGAGGGCATGGCACAAGTGGAGGCGGCGAGGACATGGGCAGTACAGAGGCGCAGGGGGCGTGAAATGCCCCTGTGGATGAGCTGCCTCAAGCACATGGGCCCACCTCCAAGAAAAATTACTGTAAGTTTTTATAAGCCTACTAGATGGTGGCCCGATTGCTAACCATAGTCTAGAATAACCGATGCGTTAGAGAGTATACAGGGGCTCAGTGGTTAGCAGAGTATACGGGGGCTCAGTGGTAAGCAGAGTATACGGGGGCTCAGTGGTAAGCAGAGTATGCGGCAGCTCAGTGGTTAGCAGAGTATACAGGGTCTCAGGGGTTAGCAAAGTATACGGCGGGTGAATGGTTAGCAGAGTATACGGCGGGTGAGTGGATACACACACACACACACACGCCTACACAGACACCCCTACACATCCCCCCCCCGGTCTGACCTGGTCCAGCTGGAGCTCGGTGTTCCCTTCCTCATCCGTGACTCTTCCCTCACTGTGGGAAGAGGATGCGACCCCAGAGCCATCACTGCCTGGAGCCCTGGCTCTGCGGGGGCGGCAGTGAGTACTGGAGCTGTCTTCAGGCTCTCTGCTCCACAGCTCTCTACTCGGCTGCAATGTGACGGCGTGGCCATGTAAACCTAATCACAGGCTTTTCTCTGGCAACAGCAGCAGCAACGGCCGCCACGCGGATTCCTTCCATTGCGCGAGCGCGGCCCGGGGCTGACAGCGAGATAGAAAGCGGCAACACCGGGGGAAGAGGAAGATGGTGGACGGCAGTGGAAAACTGAGGGGGATCCAGGAGAAGATGGGTAAGAGACGGCAGGCGGCCGTGTATGGGGGCGGAGGAGGGGGAGAGGGCGGTGGGCGGACAGGAGGCCGTTATGCTGGTGGACGTGGCCTGTCATGGTGGAGAGCTCAAGAGGGGGAGGGGGGATCGTGTGGACGACCGGGAAGGGGAGCAGACAGGTGAGTGGAGGAGACAGGGGAAGGCGGGTGTAATGTGCAGAGAGGAGAGGCGCTGTGACACTGCTCCTATATCTACTATATAACTGCCAAATCACACGGCTGTTTTGCATACGCTGCGTTCATTGGTCACTGCGGCTGGCAGCAACCAATGAGCGCTGGCGTGCGATTTCGTCCTCAGACAGACACGATTACAGTCATGGCCAAAAGTATTGACACCCCTACAATTCTGTCAGATAATATGATAATAGATTATCCACCATCCGCACAAAGAACCTTGACTAACATTTAAACAAGTTCAAGCTGCCCTGCAGTCCGAGGGTACAACAGTGTAAACCTGTACTATCCGTCGGTGTCTGAATGAAAAGGGACTGTATGGTAGGATAACCAGGAAGACCCCACTTCTTACCCCGTGACATAAAAAAGCCAGGCTGGAGTTTGCCAAAACTTACCTGAGAAAGCCTAAAACGTTTTGAAAGAATGTTCTCTGGTCAGATGAGACAAAAGTAGAGCTTTTTGGGCAAAGGCATCAACATACAATTTACAGGAGAAAAAAAAAGAGGCATTCAAAGAAAAGAACACGGTCCCTACAGTCAAAATGGCGGAGGTTCCCTGATGTTTTGGGGTTGCTTTGCTGCCTCTGGCACTGAACTGCTTGACAGTGTGCATGGCATTATGAAGTCTGAAGACTACCAACAAATTTTGCAGCATAATGTAGGGCCCAGTGTGAGAAAGCTGGGTCTCCCTCAGAGGTCATGGGTCTTCCGGCAGGACAATGACCCAAAACACACTTTAAAAAGCAGTAGAAAATGGTTTGAGAGAAAGCACTGGAGACTTCTAAGGTGGCCAGCAATGAGTCCAGACCTGAATCCTATAGAACACCTGTGGAGAGATCTAAAAATGGCAGTTTGGAGAAGGCACCCTTCAAATATCAGGGACCTGGAGCAGTTTGCCAAAGAAGAATGGTCTAAAATTCCAGCAGAGCATTTTAAGAAACTCATTTATTGTAACCGGAAGCGGTTGATGGCAGTTATTTTGGCTAAAGGTTGTGCAACCAAGTATTAGGCTGAGGGTGCCAATACTTTTGTCCGGCCCATTTTTGGAGTTTTGTGTGAAATGACCAATGTTTTGCTTTTTGCTTCATTATCTTTTGTGTTTTTTCATTGAAGACAAATTAAATGAAGATAATAATACCAAAGAATTTGTGATTGCAAGCATTTTCAGGAAGAAACTAAGTATTATCTGACAGAATTGAAGGGGTGTCAATACTTTTGGCCATGACTGTAGACAATTATATAGTAGATATCTACAGCAGTGCCAGTATTCAGAGGTGTCGGTGTACAGTAGTTTTGGGTGTGCGGCAGTGTCTGTGCCACGCCAAAGTGAAGAAGGTGCATTATACAGCAGATATATACAGTGATGATGAGGAGGAGGTATATAAGTGCTGAGGTGGAGGTGTATACAGCAGATGTACATTGAGGAGGTGGAGTATACAGCAGATGTACAGTGAGGAGGTGGAGTATACAGCAGATGTAGTGAGGTGGTGGAGTATACAGCAGATGTACAGTGAGGTGGAGTATACAGCAGATGTACAGTGAGGAGGTGGAGAATACAGCAGATGTACAGTGAGGAGGTGGAGTATACAGCAGATGTACAGTGAGGTGGTGGAGTATACAGCAGATGTACAGTGAGGTGGAGTATACAGCAGATGTACAGTGAGGAGGTGGAGAATACAGCAGATGTACAGTGATTAGGTGGAGTATACAGCAAATGTACAGTGATGAGGTGGAGTATACAGATGTACAGTGAGGAGGTGGAGTATACAGCAGTTGTACAGTGATGAGGTGGAGTATACAGATGTACAGTGATGAGGTGGAGTATACAGCAGATGTACAGTGATGAGGTGGAGTATACAGCAGATGTACAGTGAGGAGGTGGAGTATACAGCAGTGATGATGTGGTGCAGCACAGCAGCAGTAACCCGATCTGGAGACAGCACTAACCTCTCACCCGGGCGCAGCAACAGCTGCACTGGGACAGGAGTCGCTCTGCGTTCCCTTTCATCAGAAAGCCAGCGGGGAGTGGAGAGAGGAGAGTGGAGACCCGGGGCTCAGTGTGACAGGAGCAAGCGCTGCATGGCGTGGAGGAAGGGATCGGGGCCAAAAAGGAGTGTACTGGCCAGGGCCGGGAGGAGGAGCGCAACGGCCGGGGCTGGGGAGGAGGAGTGCAACGGCCGGGGAGGAGGAGGACCGCACCGGCCGGGGCCAGGGAGGAGGAGGACCGCACCGGCCGGGGCCAGGGAGGAGGAGGACCGCACCGGCCGGGGCCAGGGAGGAGGAGGACCGCACCGGCCGGGGCCAGGGAGGAGGAGGACCGCACCGGCCGGGGCCAGGGAGGAGGAGGACCGCACCAGCCGGGGCCAGGGAGGAGGAGGACCGCACCAGCCGGGGCCAGGGAGGAGGAGGACCGCACCAGCCGGGGCCAGGGAGGAGGAGGACCGCACCAGCCGGGGCCAGGGAGGAGGAGGACCGCACCAGCCGGGGCCAGGGAGGAGGAGGACCGCACCAGCCGGGGCCAGGGAGGAGGAGGACCGCACCAGCCGGGGCCAGGGAGGAGGAGGACCGCACCAGCCGGGGCCAGGGAGGAGGAGGACCGCACCAGCCGGGGCCAGGGAGGAGGAGGACCGCACCAGCCGGGGCCAGGGAGGAGGAGGACCGCACCAGCCGGGGCCAGGGAGGAGGAGGACCGCACCAGCCGGGGCCAGGGAGGAGGAGGACCGCACCAGCCGGGGCCAGGGAGGAGGAGGACCGCACCAGCCGGGGCCAGGGAGGAGGAGGACCGCACCAGCCGGGGCCAGGGAGGAGGAGGACCGCACCAGCCGGGGCCAGGGAGGAGGAGGACCGCACCAGCCGGGGCCAGGGAGGAGGAGGACCGCACCAGCCAGGGCCAGGGAGGAGGAGGACCGCACCAGCCGGGGCCAGGGAGGAGGAGGAGCGCGCCGCGGGGATTTAGCAGAGGAGAGCGGGCATAGGTGAGATTAGCGCCATGACTGCTCCGGCTGCACCCACACACTGCCCCCGGCTCTATATATCTACTATATAATTGCCTAATCGTGCGGCTGTTTTGCATACGCTGCGCTCATTGGTTGCCGCGGCTGGCGGCAGCCAATGAGCGCTGGCGCACGATTTCCGTGACAGACAGAGAACATTGAGATTATATAGTAGATATCTTGGGGTAACAGTCCCACAGAGCAATGGGGGACCCCTTGCCTGAATACAACAGACATGCTGCATTCAGTGCTGGACTTAGATTCTAAGTCATAAGGGAAGGGGGGGGGGGGGTGTGACAGGTCCTCTTTACATGTTTAATCACTATGTTAGGTTGATCTCCTTAATAGTAGTGCCTCTTTAGTCTGCATTTTTCTATATAAGCAAGAATGATTGCCGTGGGCCCAGACATACATGAAGGCAAATTTTAAAACAGACTTCTTTAATGACGAGTGCTGTGCAAACCTGGATTGGCAATATAAATGTAGTAGTGAATGGTTCTTTGAGGGCCATCGTGTTACAATAAGGCAGCAATGTTAGTAAGGAAGTGGCAAAGTCATTTTTTGGGCTGGAATCATCGAGATAGCTGCTAGGGACATTTAGGGGCCCTCAAGGTGTGAAAATGACCTCGACATAGTATAGAGTTTCTGCCTGACCACTTTGTTTTATGGTATAAAATTAAGCATCAAGTCAAAAACTACAGGGATGCATGAAGTCAGGGATCATACCAAGGATATAGCTTATCTGAGACACATCTCTTGCCTGAGCACTGCTGAAGTGACCAAAGGACACTATTCTATGTTTCTGGAGACACATTTGGGTTGCAGAGTCTAGAAAAAAAATAGGTCTGTCTGTACAACAACCTCAGTTCTGTCATGATGCATCCGACTGTGAAGAGCTGGGAACTGCAATGTCTTTCTGACCTTCCCACAACCAAAAAGTCATCCAGATAGGGCTGGGCGATTTTGGAAAAAATCAAAATCTCGATTTTATTTAAACCTATGGATGATTTTCGATTTAAATCTCGATTTTTTTTTGCTTTTCTTTGATGAATAAAGAAAAAAAACTAAGAGGTACCGTATATACTCGTGTATAAGCCGACCCCCTACTTTTGCCCCCAAAACCTATTGACTCGTGTATAAGCCAAGGGTGGACCCCAGCATAGGTATACAGGCCCCAGCAGTGTTACAGCAGCAGCCCCCAGTGGTGTGTACAGCAGCAGCCCCCAGTAGTGTATACAGGCGCCCCCCCCATGGGTATACAGGGCCCCCCCCATGGGTATACAGGGCACCCCCCCCATGGGTATACAGGGCCCCCCCCCATGGGTATACAGGGCCCCCCCCCCATGGGTATACAGGGCCCCCCCCCATGGGTATACAGGGCCCCCCCCATGGGTATACAGGGCCCCCCCCATGGGTATACAGGGCCCCCCCCCCCCATGGGTATACAGGGCCCCCCCCATGGGTATACAGGGCCCCCCCTTGCTGCCTTAAACCTGTAAAGTAAGAGATCATTATACTTATCCCCGCCGCCATCGCGCTCCTCCGGCTTCCTCCGGATTCCTCCTCCGGTGGGAGCAGGCAATGACGTCATTGTCTGTGTGCCAGAGGAGGAAGCCGGAGGAGCGCAATGGCGGCATCGGGGATAAGTATAATGATCTATTACTTTACAGGTTTAAGGCAGCAAGTGAGTGGGGGCACCTGTATACCCATGGGGGGGTGGGGCGCCACCATCTTAAATCGAATTAGACGATTTTGGTTAAAACGTGGCCACAGCAGGGGGTGAATTAATCAAATTAATTCGATTAATCGCCCAGCCCTACATCCAGATATAGAATAATCAGTGTATTTTGTTCCTGAATATGGGCCATCCTCTCTGCTACCAGCTTTATTAAGAACCTTGGAGCCACAGACAAACCAAAAGGGAAGGACTCTGAATTAAAAGTAGTGGACGAGCCATCTTTTTATTTTCTCCTGCGCTCTGTGTAAATGCTTCTGGTCCAGGCCGATGGGTGTCATTTCTTCAGTGTCTGTACCATCACTTTACTCCCAAGTTGTCCCCTGGTTTTGACGTGTATAACACATCCTGCGTCATCTATAGAGCCCACATAAATCTTGCGCCTGCGCGTTAGCATTGTTGGGACACACATTTTTCTCTGCCCTACTGAGAACAGAGCACAAAACATGTCATTCCAGCTTCTTTTTTAGTGAAGCAAATTCCAGAAAAAGAGAATTTTGTTTACGTACCGTAAATTCTTTTTTCTTTAATCATCAATGGGAGACCCAGACAATGGGGTTAAGGGCACTGCCCTCCGGAGGCCACACTAGGTACTACAAGTTTGTAGACACCGCCCCCTCCGCTTATAAACCCCTACCGCAGGGAACATCCTCAGTTTGGTCCATAAGCTGCGAGGAGACAAAATAACCACACCCGAAACCTCGGGAAAGCAACCGTGAACAAAACGGTTCAACAACCCGGAATAAACCGTTCCAACTGGGAACAAGTCAAATGTGACAACATCCAACGGAACAACTGGGTGGGTGCTGGGTCTCCCATTGATGATTAAAGAAAAAAGAATTTACGGTACGTAAACAAAATTCTCTTTTTTCTGGTCATCATAATGGGAGACCCAGACAATGGGGATGTCCTAAAGCAATACCCCAGGGCGGGAAGAGTTCCTCAAAAGACAGATAACACATGGTCCCCCTCAAAGGTGGGTAACCGCCGCCTGGAGGACCCGCCTGCCCAGACTTGCATCCGCAGAGGCATGGGCATGCACCATATAGTGCTTAGAAAAAGTATGCAGGCTTGACCATGTGGCTGCCTGACACACCTGTAGAGCAGAAGCTCGATGTCGCAAGGCCCAGGAGGCACCGACAGCTCTGGTCGAGTGCGCCTTCAATCCCACCGGGAGAGGCAGACCGGAGGAACGGTAGGCCTCCTGAATGGGCACCTTGATCCATCTGGCCAAGGTCGATTTCGATGCCACGGACCCCTTACAGCGACCCGCCGTAAGGATGAACAAGGAGTCCGACGTCCGGAAGGAGGCAGTCCTGGACACATAAATGCGTACAGCCCTCACCAGATCCAGAGTGTGGAGGTCGCGCTCAACCCGATGAACGGGAGCGGGACAAAATGATGGAAGCACAATCTCTTGGTTCAGGTGAAAAGTGGACACCACCTTAGGCAAGAATTCTGGCCGTGGGCGTAACACCACCTTGTCTTGGTGAACCACCATGAAGGGTGACTTGCACGAAAGTGCAGCCAATTCTGAGACCCTTCTCAGAGATGTAATTGCCACCAAAAAGACCACTTTCTGGGACAGACGAGAGAGGGGCACCTCCCTCAGCGGCTCAAACGGCGGTTTCTGCAGTGCCGCCAGGACCATGTTAAGGTCCCAAGGGTCCAGTGGTCGCCTGTATGGCGGAACCACCCGATAACCCCTTGCAGGAATTGACGGACCTTCGGGAGGAGTGCTAAACGTCTGTCAAACATCACAGACAGCGCTGACACTTGACCCTTCAGGGAACTGAGGGATAAGCCCAACTCCAAACCCGACTGTAGGAAAGCCAACAGAGT
Source organism: Allobates femoralis (assembly GCA_033576535.1). Lineage (NCBI taxonomy): Eukaryota > Metazoa > Chordata > Amphibia > Anura > Aromobatidae > Allobates > Allobates femoralis. The sequence goes on from JARQOC010000002.1 coordinate 417,445,393, forward strand.
CGGAACCGACAAGGGCCAAGGAGACCGTCCACCAGAAGCACACCATGCGAAAAAGATTTTCCACGTCCTGTGGTATATCTTCCGCGAAACAGGCTTCCTAGCCCGATTCATAGTGGCAACTACTGTAGGGGAGAAACCCCTGGATGTCAGCAGCCAGGCCTCAAAAGCCATGCAGTCAATCTGAGGGCCCTGGAATTGAGGTGGAAGAATGGGCCTTGCGCGAGTAGATCTGCGCGTTCTGGAAGAGCCCACCTGTGCCCGCCTGACATTTGCCACAGGTCCGGATACCAGGACCTCCTGGGCCAATCTGGAGCCACTAGAATGGCCACCCTGCACTCCGTCCTGATTTTCCACAGCACCTTGGGAATCAGAGCTAGAGGCGGGAACACATACGGCAGATGGAATCTGGACCAACTCAGGATCAGAGCGTCTGCTCCTAGAGACTGGGGATCCCATGACCTCGCCATGTATTGCGGCACCTGATGATTCAGCCGTGAGGCCATCAGATCCACGTCCGGAGTGCCCCATCTGCTGCAGACTCTCTGAAGACATCCGGATGAAGAGACCACTCTCCGGCGTCCATCCCCTGCCGGCTCAGATAGTCGGCCTCCCAGTTTTCGACCCTGGGATGTGAACTGCGGAGATCAGACAGTTGTTGTCCTCCACCCAGGAAAGGATGCGGTGGACTTCGGTCAGAGCCTGTGCACTCCTGGTTCCTCCTTGATGATTTATATAAGCGACGGCCGTCGCATTGTCGGACTGAACCCGAATGGGTCGTCCGGAGAGGAAATTCTGAAAAGCCAGGAGCGCCAGATAGACCGCTTTGATCTCCAGCACGTTGATCTGCAACGCCGACTCCGACTGAGTCCAGAGGCCTTGGGCCCTGTGGTGTAAGAACACCGCCCCCCAGCCCTTCAGACTGGCGTCGGTGGTCACCACTAACCATGACGGTTTGATGAAGGACCGGCCCCGAGATAAGTGACATGGCTGAAGCCACCACTGCAGGGAATCCCTGGTCGGTTGGGAAAGGGGCACCAGCCGATTCAGAGAAATCGTCCTCTTGTCCCATCTGCGGAGGATCTCCAGCTGGAGAGGACGGAGGCGAAATTGTGCGAAAGGCACCGCCTCTATTGCTGCCACCATGCGCCCCACCAGCTTCATCAGCACCCGCAGGGATGATTGTGGTGACAGGAGGACCTGTTGTACTCCTGAATGGATGGCCAGCTGTTTGGCTCGGGGCAGAGACACCAGGGCTGAGGCTGTGTTGAAGTCCATGCCCAGATTGGTTCCGACCCAGTCATTGACATGAGTTGACTTCTGAATATTGAGGAGCCAACCGAATTGTTCCAGGGACCGCATGGTCACATCTAGGCTCTCCTGACAAAGGTGTTCCGATGGCGCCCTGACCAGCAGGTCGTCTAGATAGGGAATGACGGTATGTCCCTGCACATGCAGGAGAGCCATCATAGAGGCCATCACTTTCGTGAACACCCGCGGAGCCGAGGCCAGACCGAAAGGTAGCGCCACGAACTGGTAGTGTTCGTCCCCCACTGAGAATCTTAACCAGCGTTGATGAGCTGGTGCAATGGGCACGTGAAGGTAAGCGTCCCGGATATCTATGGACGCTAGGAAGTCCCCCTGTGACACAGCCGCGATCACGGAGCGCAGGGATTCCATACGGAACTTCTGAACCAACACGTGACGGTTGAACAACTTGAGGTCCAGAACCGGGCGAAAAGAGCCGTCCTTCTTTGGGACGATAAAGAGGTTGGAGTAAAAACCCCGGAACCTCTCCCCGGAAGGCACTGGGACCACTACTCCGTCTCTGCGGAGACCCTCCAATTCCAGATGAAAAGCCTGAGCCTTTTCTGGAGACGGGACCGATCGATGGAATCGGTGTGCCGGCTGAGACGTCAGCTCTATCCTGTAGCCTCTGGAGACTATATCTCGTACCCACTGATCTTGGACCTGGAGTAGCCATCTGTCCCGAAAAAGAGACAGGCGGCCCCCCACCTGTGGGGAGGCAGGATGAGAGAGCGAGTCATGCGGAAGTGGGTTTGGGGGTGGCAGCCGCCGCCCCCGCCGGTTTCTTCTGGCGACCCTTGGGACGCCACTGATTAGAGGGCTTGCTCCCTCTGTCCGCACGGGCAGACGATGCTGATGGCTGTGAACTGGACCGAAAGGACCACTGTTTTGGGTTCCTCTTTACGGTATACCGTGGCTTAGGTTTATTCTGTGGAATCTTTGACTCCGCAGAATCCTTTATCAGCTTGTCCAGTTCGGTACCAAAAAGCCTGTCGCCAGAGAACGGAAGATTTTGCAAAATCTTCTTAGACGTGGCATCTGAGTCCCAAAGACGCAGCCACAATAACCTGCGGATCGCTATAGCGTTGGCCGAAGCCACGGCAGAGCGATTAGCAGTTTCCAGTACTGCCGTCCTGGCGTAATCTGCATAGGCCCTTGCTCTATCAGTAAGCGCCAGAACTTCTGAACTGGACCCTGCCAGGTCCGCGATACCATCCAAGCAGGAGGTGATCGCCTGCAGAGTCCAGATCGCGGCAAAATTAGGGGCAAATGAAGACCCCACAGCCTCATAAGAAGACTTGGCGAGTTGCTCGACCTGTCTATCAGTCGCATCCTTCAATGAGGAGCTATCAGAGGCAGAAAATAGGGAGCGTGCAGCAATCCTGGTCATGGAAGCGTCCACCTTAGGGGACTGCGACCACTCCTGAAGCACCTCCTCAGGAAAGGGGAAGCGATTGTCCTTTGATTTACGGACATAACGCCGTCCAGGATGAACCCTGGGTGCTCTAACCACCCTTCCAAAGTTAGTGTGGTCCATAAAGGAACCACTTGGTCTAGCCTCCGGCCTCAGCCATTGGTAGACCTCCTTCGGGTGAACGTTCACCTCCTCAGGGGGTGTCACGAGACGCAGAGTCTCGTTGATGGAGGACACCAGATCCTCCACCCCCTCTGGTGGTTCTGACACGGACCCGAGTAATGAACCCCCATCATCCTCATCCCCCTCAGAGAGACCCTCCTCCTTAGAGAGTGTCTGGAGCTCGGGTGAATCCTCACGTCGAGTCCGCTTAAGGGGTCACATAGTTGAGGCAGGGGACACCCTGGAGTAATGTGAAGGAGCAGCTGGATTGTCCAGTCTCCTGGTCAGTACCTCCAGGGATTGCGACATGGAGGACAGCTGGGATAACATAGATTCATTTATCTTGTTCTGTGTCTCCCATGGCCCCGGGCCCACATGGACCACAGGGTACAGCACCGAAGCTGCTGTCTCAGCAGTATCAGCCCGGGCCTCTGGGCGTCCGCAGTTATTGCAGGACCCCTCCACCAGTGTCCCGTTGCATGTAGCACAGGTAGTGGTGTTACTGGCCGCCTTAGCAGCGTTCTTCCCAGCTGAGGACATTCCCACAGCAGGGAAAATAAGCCAATCTTTAAAGAAAGAACCGGTACAACCGGTGGCTTACCGACCGCAGTAATGCGGTGGAGGAAGCGGTGTGTGCGTGTGTGGCCTCCGCGAGTCTTCCGGTCTCCCCTGTAATGAGTGCAGCCGTGCACTTCAAGCAGATCCCAGCCGGGAAGTGAGGGGAAGATGGCCGCCGACAAACCAACTGTGGGCGGAGCCGAAAACACGCGGGAAGCCACACGCACGCCCATTAATGACGTCACCGCCTGGGCTGCTTCCATCTCCTCAGGCAGCCCCAGTAATGAAGGCGCCGAGGCCCGCAGCGCGGGAAAGTACCGTGACACAAAACACAATACTGAGGCTGCAGACAAAGTCTGGAGCCGACAGCCGCAGCCCCTGTGCGACACAGGGCGGTCAGCCAGAGTAGCCCCAGCACGGGGTCCACCGCCAGAACCGCGGACCCGAGGGTTGCGCGCGGTCTGAGTGTCCCAACACATATAGTGCCGACACTACCCCCAGGCACACCGGAGACACACAAGGTGCCTCAGTGCCGGTCCGGTCTGTAAGCACCATTCAGGGAGGCCTCGGACGGGGGTGCAGCACCAGTCCGGTCTGTAAGCACCATTTAGGGAGGCCTCGGACTGGGCTGGCTCCAGTCCGGTCTGTAAGCACCATTTAGGGAGGCCTCGGACGGAGCGGAGCTGTGCAAGGCTCCAGTCTCCCACTTTCCAGAGCCCCCAAACAGGGATGGGAAGGAGTGCGACAGCGTACCGGGAGAACACAAAGTGTCCAGGCTCTAGGCCCTCCGGTACCTTGACCTGCGTGTTCCCTAAGGGTGAGCAGGGAGACTGTCGAAGGTCCCCGACAGGGACCATATTACCTTGTCTTCAGACGCCATCACGTAAGTAGTGAGAATGCAGTGAAGTGCAAGCAAAGCGTGTGGTACCTCCGAGCACACTAAGTTAAAAACTGAGGATGTTCCCTGCGGTAGGGGTTTATAAGCGGAGGGGGCGGTGTCTACAAACTTGTAGTACCTAGTGTGGCCTCCGGAGGGCAGTGCCCTTAACCCCATTGTCTGGGTCTCCCATTATGATGACCAGAAAAGATGTATCACATGCGCACGTGCAGTTATGTTTTGTGCTCTGCCTATAGGAGGGCAGACCAAAGTGCATCTGCATGAGCTGACAATGCTAATACACAGGCACAAGATTTATTTTGGCTATGTGGATGATGCAAGACGGCTTAAAGGGGCAAAGAGGGGGCACAGAAGTGACACCCATGGGACAGGAACAAGGGCATTTAAATACAGCGCGGGAGAAACAAAGCTATTTTTGGAGGTCTACAGGGGGGGGGGCTAAGGGATGGACACATTTGTGTAAGGCAGTTCAGACAATCAGAAGGGGGGAGGGGGGACACTGGTACACACTAAAAAAACTAGCAACAGGTTCCCTTTAACATTTCGACTTCCTGCAAATTTCTGGCTTAGCCTAAACAATAAAAACACCCTAAAAACTGCAGGACGAATTCGGTGTGAATTTTAAATTCTAATCCCTCTGCTTTTTATATAGAAAAAAAACATAGTATGCTACTATAATAACACGCGGAATAGATGTAATTATGAATTTCAACTATTAAGTAGTTCCAATACTAGCTTTTCCTTATAACAGTTTTAGAGCATCTTTTCTCAGAATTCTGCATTAATGTGTTTGTATTGAAAATGTATACAAATATGAAGGGGAACCTGTCAGGTACATGCCCCCATGGAAACAGAAAGCAGCTGTCAGCTCTTAGGTCAGTTTTACACTTGTGTTCGGTCCGCAGCATAAGCAAACGCATGCGTACCGCGTCCCTATGTTTACGATTGGGACGCATTGTACCTATGTTTGCCTGCGTTGCTTTCGGATGCGCATAATGTCTGCTCCTTCCGAATGCAATATGTTGCATTTTTTTGTGCGGCGCTGGCTGCTTGGTTTATATGCCTTTAATGAGATTTCCTTTTAATAAAATGCTAAATAAAAGTCAAACAAAAAAATGATTAAGTTACTTTAATAAAAAAAACAAAACACAACACACAAACACTATTCACAGTTCTCCACAGAAAAGAGAAATGTTGAAGCTGCAACAAGTTCTAGAAGAAACTCTCCTACCAAATTTATTCAATTCCCTCTTGTTTATCCTTAATGGCAACCTGAAAAAAAAACAAAAACATGGAAAAATATGAATAATGTCATAAAGGCCCTAACCAAACCCTTTGATTTACATCCTGTCGGGAAGCCCCAAAGGGAAGTCGCCTGGACCTGATGGTTTTACTTCACTCTATTATAAGACATTTGTAACAGATTTGGGTCCTGCTCAATACGTGCAATGCTGTTCTGAATGGCAGCTCCTTCCTTCCTCAACTCTAAGGGTATGTGCCCACATAGTGGTTTAGTGACGTTCAAACCGTCAGTAAACTGGTGGAAATTTGCAGGAGCCTAGAGTTCTGAGCTCTGAAGTCTCCAGCTGTTTCCCAGCGGTTTCTTCAGCGTGTGCACAGCGTTTTTCAGTCGGTTTTTCCGGCGGTTTTCTATGGAGGATTTTGTTCATGAAAACGATCAAAAACCGCTGAGAAGAATTGACATGTTGTATGCTCCTAAACCGCTAGGAAACCGCTCAACCTCTGGCAGATCCGCTCACATAAACCCACTATGTGTGCACAGCGTTTTCTAAATTACATAGGGTTACTTGTAAGTCCTAACGCTGCTTAGGATTTACATAAATTTAAATAAAACCTATGCTAAACCGCCGGCGGTTTTCGCTGCTAAACCGACGTTAAACCACTATGTGGGCACATACCTTATAATAGATATATGTGCCTCTATCTATTTTATATATAAAAGGCAAAGACTCGGAGCTCTGCGGACGTTATCGGCCTATCTCCCGCCTAAACGTTGACCTTAAAATATTTGCAAGCTTAAATTGAACCTGTCATCTACTTAAATCACCTCAGGCTATCACTACCTATCCCTGCACCTTCCTATTACTATTCTAACCATCCCTCTCTCTCCTAAATGTGTGGTGTGAATGTGTTTTAAAAGCTTATTACTTATTGCCTCCTATGATAAGGATGCGGGGGGCTACCATTATTAGCCCCCCTGGGCGTCCTCTTTAGCTCCCTTTTGCTGCCTCAAAGAATCTTTATAACGCCCCGATGGGCGTGATATTGTAATTTCAATGTGTGTCCCCAGTCTGCGTCGGAGCCCTCTGTGCAGTTTCGGGTATGACGCCAAACGCATAATTTCCGATACACCTTCTAAGTGTATCGACTTCGCAGTATCACCGGACATCAAGCTGCGCATTGCGCATGCTCTGTGGAGCACATTACGTCATCTGTGATGAGCTGCCGTAAGTGAAAGCATGGGGTCACGCACACTGCGGTCGGCGTCGTACCCGGAAATACACAGAAGGCTCTGAAGCAGGCTGGGGGCGCACTTTGAATTTACAATTTCACGCCCATTGGGGCATGATAAAGACTCTTGGAGGCAGCAAAAGGGAGCTAAAGAGGATGCCCAGGGGGGCTAATAACAGTAACCCAGCTTCAATATCATAGGGAGTAAGATGAGTGTTAGCGCTCGGATTACAACCAGGACACTGCTCACGATATATTTACCTCTAGGTTTTATTGAATGAGTGTAGAATTCCAATTCTCCACAACGCGTTTCTGCGCTTAATGCGCCTTTCTCAAGTGGTTACTGGAATCCTCTCTTGTGATTGTTTAAATACATTGCACAACATAAGGGGGAGGGACAGGGTAAGAAGTTATGCAAAGGTATAAGGAAAAACTAGATCTGGATCATGGAACTGGTTCCCTGTCCATTGATTCATATATGAGTGAATACATTTAAAACATGCAACAATTCAAACAAGAAATTTAAAATAACAAAATAATAGATTATTTGCTAAAACAATGAATTACATAGTTGGATTAAAATGACATACAGAGGCAATTATTATATATGCATTAAAAATTCAGTAAAATTAGATAAAATAGGGCCATAAAAATATATATAAGGGGGCAATTTTCCCTAAAAGATGTAGTAAAAAATTTTATTAAAATAATTAATTAATATAATGTGATATAATATAATTCTTCTAGAATGATTAATTAGTATTCTCAAGGGTGAGGTTAAGTCCTTCTGGGGAAAGTGTACCCATTTTAAAAATCCAGAAGGACTCTCTTCTGTTCAAAATATTAATTCTATTGGTAGTGTTCTCATTTATCTGTTCGATTACCAGAAGTTTTAATTTAGAGGGATCTCTATTATGGGAAAGATCAAAGTGTTTAGAAACACTGTGTTTAGTGAAGCCTATACTAATGTTGTGCCTATGCTTGTTGAGTCTTGCCCTCATGGTTTGTGTGGTCCTTCCTATGTATTGTTGTCCACACGGACACTCCAATAGGTAGACAACACACCGCGAGGAGCAATCTAACCGCTGTTTAATTTCGTATGATGAGTTGGTAGTATTGGATTTGAAATTTGTACTGCCATCAGATATGATGTTGCAACATTTGCATCGGCGAATCCCACACCTGTAACATCCATTTATGGGGTCAGGTGAGGATGTCGCAGATGTGGTTTCTTTATCTTTAATAGACAGGATTCTGCTGGGAGCCAGAATGTTGCGGAGGTTTCTCCCTCGCCTGAATATGATTTTAGGTTGTTTGGGAAGGATCTTAGACAGGATGGGGTCGCCCTGTAAAATAAACCAATATTTTTTCAATAAAGTGTAGATATTTTTATATGATTTATTGAAGGTTGTGATGAGGTTACAGGTATTAGCGTTTGTAGCCCCTTTTTTACTTTCTTATTCTCAGTCGTATTCCCTAAAAATTCATTTTGTGTATGATTTTTGCATTTTGAATATGCATCCTTCAAAAGTTGGCTTGGGCATTTCTTAGCTTTAAACCTCTCTTTCAAGATTTTGGCTTCAGCAATAAAATCACTGTCTTTAGTGCAGTTCTTCCTAATGCGGAGATATTGTCCGTATGGAATGTTCCTTATCCAGGAGGGCAAATGGTTACTACTGAACTCTAAATAACTGTTCACGTCCACCTTTTTAAAGAAGGTGGACGTGCTGCATTGACCTTCCTGGTCAATCCTAATTAGTAGATCCAGGTATTGGATATGAGTGTTGGATATACTCATTGAGAAACTCAAACCCCAATTGTTGTTGTTGAGGTAATCTACAAACTCCCTTGCTTCCTCTTCATTACCTGACCAAAAAATAAGTAGGTCATCTATAAATCTCTTATAGAATTTGATATATTTGATGCCAGGTGGGGACTGTGCGATGGCTCCAGACTCGAAAGCACCATGTAAAGGCCAGCGTAACTAGGTGCGAATCTGGTGCCCATCGCACAGCCCCTGATCTGTCTATAGAGTTTCCCCTGATCGCCAAAAACGTTGTTATAAAGTATAAATTCAATACCCTGCAATAAAAATTGTCTCTGTGTGTTGGGTATACCTTTATCTTTTAATAGAAACCGATCTATGACTCTTAGACCTTTATCGTGGGGAATATTAGAGTATAGTGAATTAACATCAAGGGTAATTAATAAGATGCCTGGAAGTGGGGGTAGCCGGGTAATCAATCCTATTAACTGAGTAGAGTCTTTTAAGTAGGATGGTAAACCCATATTATATTGTTGTAAAAAAAAAGATCAATGTAATGGGACAGGTTGCTTGTGATTGAATTAATGCCCGAAATTATGGGGCGTCCGGGGGGGGGGGGGGGGGTCAATGATAGATTTATGGATTTTTGGAAGGAAGTAGAAGTGTGGGATTTTAAATTCGTCTATATTAAGGAGTTTAAACTCCTTTTTATTTAATATTCCTATTTTCTTAGCATTCTTTATCATCATTTTATATTGTAAGAAGTTTTCCGGCAATGGATTGGAGACTAATTCTCTATAATAGTTCTTATCTTGTAATATATTCTCACTTTTTGCGTCATACCATTCTCTATTCATTACAACTATACCCCCCTTTATCTGCTTGCCGAACGGTTAAATTGTTATTTTCAACTATTCTTTTGATAGAAAAGCGTTCTCCCTTTGTGAGGTTTATCTTTTTGTTTGTTATCCGTGATATCTCTTATTTCTTTCAGAGCCAAGTCCTGAAAGGTCTCCAAATGGGAGCCTTTGTGATATGTAGGATAGAAACTACTTTTGGTTGATGGGTTTACATGTAGATAATTGTCCTCCCTTGTGGGCCACTACTGGTTATTGATCCCTCATTGGTGTTTGTGATCGGGATTAATTTTTCTTTGGGGGTTTTGGATTGTTCTATAAATAAGTGTCTTTGTATTGTTAGTTTCCTGATGAATTCGTTGAAATCCAAATAAAGTGTGAATGGATTAATGTTGGATTTAGGGCAAAACAACAACCCACGTCCCAGTAGTTTGATTTCATGGTGAGTCAATTCTACGTCAGAAAGATTGAAAATGCCATTGCCAAGTTGTTTGGAATCTTTTAAGTTTGAAGAATTATTCCTATTTTTATTTTTATTTTCATTACTATCTTTATCTTGAGTGAAAAGGTTTTTGTTGCTTCCTAGTCTATTTTTGTTTTTTTCACTTCTTTTCTTGTGCTGGGGGAATTCTGGGTAGATATTTGATTTCCCTCCTCTACATCCTCTCCTTGTCTTTTTCTTTTTGTCTTTCGGATTGTGACCCGTTGAAAAAAATGAGTGATTTTTCCAACATTAGTGTTATTGTGAGTGAGGGTGTCATCTTTATCTCTAACACCTTGTGTGTTGTTCTGATCATTGTTGATAATTTTAACCTGGAGGTCCTGTGTGTTCTTCTCCTTATCGGGTGAACTAAGTGATTTAGGTGAAATAGGTAATTCTTGATATAAAGTATCATCCAAAAAATGTTTACGGTTGTGCGACTGTGACGGTGAACAATCATGTAGTGTAAACAATTCAAAGGAATTATTAGTGTTTGTGACAAGTGGCTCCTTATTATTAAATTCTTCAAAAAAGTCAATGAGAGGTGCGTGATCTTTGAATGCACTAACAGTGTCGAGGATTGATAGATCTTTACTATTATCATGATTGACCGTATTTATTTTATCCTCTGAGCTTGCAGTATGAATATGGCCTGGAATAGATGTTTCAGGATCATTCTTATGCGATATCTCATTTGCTGTTTCAACTATTGTAATGGTGCTAGGAGTCAATGTGGTTTCAAAATTCCCTTGATTTTTGATGTTTTTCTTAGAATTTTTGTTTCTATTCTGCTTGTTCTTAATCATTTCATTACTCTCTGGGATCAACTTGCTTACTGATTTTTCTTTATTATTGTTACTATCGTCTATTTTTTGTTGTTGTAAGCCTCTATTCAAAAGGGATTTTTTGTATTCTTCATAATGTTTTCTCTGTTCAATAGTTTTAAGTGTTTTATTGATTTCCGAATTGTCATCCCCAATCATGTTTTTTGAGTTTACCTTATTCTTTTTATTCTTATTTTTGTCCTTGATGGCACCAATGGTCTGTTTAGAAGTTAATTGCGATTCATTAATATTGACTTCATTGTTATTCTGATTATTATTTCTGTTATCATTTATATTATTGTTTTCACAAGTAGTTGGAGAAGGGGGACTAGGGTCCAATTGGATGACAGTGTTGGTTTCCATTTTTTCTGGACTATCTGCTATTTTTTGTATGTTGTCATTCTTTTCATTTTTATCATTCTTATCTCTCAAGTATTTCATAATTTTTTTGTTTATTATTTCTTCTTCAAATCTCATTAATCTTATTTTCAATTTGGCATTATTCTCTCTATAGTCCTGGCTATCAGTATATTTACTGATTTCCAAGCATATTTTACTCATATCTTGTATGGATTGTTCAGCTAAACTCAACCGTTTGTGTAATAGAATTTGTAGCATGCCGAGAGAGCAATCCAAGATGTAGTTTTCCCACCTGTGTGTATATTCTCTATCATTGGAATTCTACACTCATTCAATAAAACCTAGAGGTAAATATATCGTGAGCAGTGTCCTGGTTGTAATCCGAGCGCTAACACTCATCTTACTTCCTTGCACACGCCCCACGCCATTCCCCTCGGGGAACCGCGGGTCTGAGCAGCTCGGCTCCCGGACCCTGCTCGCAACAATACGCCACTCCCATCCTTGTGCCTCGTCACCTATCGACTCGCACGACTGGGGAGCACAGCACAGCCCAAGCATCGGACCCCATCGGCTCACGCCAGCCAGTGATTTGCATCCTGACCCGCACGAATAAGGATCGCACCTCGTCTCCTCACGCCAGGCCCATTCGACCCGGAGGTCACGCTAAGCTGGTTCCCCGCTCGTCAGTCAGTTGTGCGACCGAGGCACAACTAAACCAGGTGAGCACTTGGTCATATTAATCGACTGTAATATAATTGTCAAGCAGTTTGGCGCAACCTGCTGCTGTAATTTTTGCTTTAAATTAAACAGCTGCAAAATTGGAATGCTGAGTGCCGCCATCTTTCTTTTTGGATTTAATGTCTTGAACTCTGGCTGAGCAACAGGATATTCCACAGCACACCACCGCTACAGGAGAATACAAGTAACGCTGTTAACAGGTCAGTGCCCGGCTTTCATTTCTATGCTTGAATTTTAATAGCCAAACGTTTGGCGGGTTTGCTGCCTCAACGTATCTCTTGGAGCAGACAGGGTTTATGTCTGGTAGAGAAGGATAATGCAAGCAGAATCCTACCTCTGTTACAACATGCGTGAATCAACAACCTGCCATTGGTCCTCTTAGGGACGGATGCGGAAAAAGCTTTTGACAGGGTGGACTGGACATTCCTTTGTCAAACTTTCCAATTTCCTTATTTGAATCAATCTTTAAAATGTATTCCTCCCCTACTGCGAGATTACGCATAACTATCAGATTCCTTCTCCATCCAAAATGGCACACGGCAGGGATGCCCTTTGTCACCCCTCCTATTTGTCCTTGCTATGGAACCTTTCATACGATGTATCCAACAAGAGACAGAGATTAGAGGAGTACAAGTAAAGGGAGTTCACCACAAGTCCGCTGCCTTTTATCGGAACCTGACAGGTGCATCCCTGCCCTCATGCGTGTTACTACAGAAATATAGCACTTTATCCAACTATAAGATTAACCGAACAAAATCTGAAGCATTAAGCCTAAATATCTCTGAATCTACAATTGATAGATTTCAAGAACTATACCCTTTCAAATGGCCATCCAAAAGTATCACATATCTAAGGATTAAAATTGGAAGATCAGTTAAAGACCTCCTTGATCTTAACACATTACCAATGCTAAATAAAGCTATCACGACGGTGCAAACCTGGAGAGCTCCTTCCCTTTCCTGGATTGGCAGAAAAAAAAAAAACTTATTGAAAAGTATAATTCTCTCTAAATTTCTTTACTTATTTCAAATGCTTCCTATACACATACCTACACGATACCTTTCTGAAATTAACTCCTTTTTCTTTAACTTTATCTGGGCAGACAGAAGAAAACCTCACATTAGCTCTAACATTGCCAAGGTCCAAAGGGGGCATGGGCGCTCCAGATATCTTTCAATACTACAAGGCTGCAAAGCTCACTAGGGTACTGGAATGGATTAGGAGCCCTACAGATAAATTGTGGATTCCAATTGAAGAACATTTAGCGCAAACTTCATTGCGATCTTGGGCCCTACTTTATGACTTTCACAACAAATCTCTACTGCCATCAAATGAAATTACACGGGCTGACTTAAGGTTTGGGAGAAGCAACAATTTAAGGCGATTTCTCCCTTGTCCCCCATCTTGATGATTCAAGATGTAACTGGACTTTTCCCCCCAACACGCCAATCTGTCTTCCCTTACGGCCTCTAATCTCCCTACCTCCCAACTACCCCGATTGACCAATTATTTTCAGATAGCGCATTGCTTTCTTTTACTGAACTCCAGCACATTGAATCCTAGATACCAACACATTTCTACAATATAACAGACTAATTATATATATATATATAACGATTATGTGCAAACAAGCACCCCCCTGATAAAATTCTATCACAGATCTACAAATACTTGGTTGGTGAAACAGCTCAAGTTAAGAGGAGTATATAGGCTTATGGGAAAGAGACCTTATCATCGTCATCTTTACAGACGAACAGATTGACCAGATATATCATAGATTGCATGGACCCTCACAATGCGTGAAGGTACAAGAGAACTCAAAATAGTGACCCGTTGGTACCGCACCCCGGTTCAGTTGCACAAATGGCGCTCTTCAACTATTAAATTGTGTTGGAGGTGTAAAGCTAAAGCCGGGACTTATTTTCATATCTGGTGGCTCTGTCCGGAAAAACTGATTAATCATACCCTTAGACTACACAGTCTAAGGCTGCCTTCAGATTTGCAGATGCCTCCGCAGCATTTTGCGGAGGCATCTGCATGCAGATGGCAGCCCCTATGTTTATAATGGAGCGCACGGCGGTCTGCAGATGCTTGCAGACCGCCGTGCGTACCCATTCACTCCTATATGTGATCTGTGCGCAGGCGGATGCCTGCGCACAAATCACACTCTCGCCCGCACCAGGGACGCAACATGTCGCGTCCCTGGTGCGGACGAGAGTGTGTGATCTGTACGCAGGCATCCGCCTGCGCACAGATCACATATAGGAGTGAATGGGTGCGCACGGCGGTCTGCAAAAATCTGCAGACCGCCGTGCGCTCCATTATAAACATAGGGGCTGCCATCTGCATGCAGATGCTTGCAGATGCCTCGGCAAAACGCTGTGGAGGCATCTGCAAATCTGAAGGCAGCCTAAGGATCTGTCAAATTTATCAAACACCATGACTCACGATGATAAACATTATGCTGTATGCATATAACAGGGTGGGATCTGGCGCTGACGTCACATAAAAGGGCAGTATCAGCAGCCGGGACTCTTCCTAACTATTCCTCGTTGTGCGCCCGCGTGAATAGAGACTGACGCGCAGGCGCAGGTGAGGAGGGGGCCATACACAGGCAGCGGGCGGATCAAAGAGCCAGGAGGTGGCACAGAGAGGCGGGGAGGTCTCTCTATGCAGCGAGGAGAGTGAGATAAGTGAACTCTCTCCAGACTTACAAATTTCTAAAGTGTTTTTTAAAGGTAAGTTAACAGGGGGGATACAGACATGGGGGACCCCTTCTCTGAATGCAGGATACACGATGCATTCAGTTTGCAAAGCACCAGGGAAGGGTGGGGGTTGGGGGGGGGGGGGGTGACAGATCCTCTTTAATTAAATTAAAACCAATGGAAACGCCCCTCCTATAGTGGCATCAGTGTTGCGGATTTGGAACTTCTACTCCCGGCTGGGGATGCAATGTTATATTGCAACGAATCCATGCCAGCCACCAGGCTACAGCCTTTACTATTCTATCAAAGCTGATGTCAAATGTGACGGACTATTTATGAGCTGTAGGTGAAAAAAACTGCACTTTACAGTCATAGCAAAGCAAACTAGATTTCTGAGATCCCATACACATTCTGCTTATTTTTTTTCCTTGCGTATTTGAAAGCTTTATTAAATATGCAGCACGTCAATTCTACAGTATCAGCATTTTTTCACTCAAACGAATGGGGGAGAAAAAAGCTAATAAAAACAAGTCAAAAGGCGAGAAGTTTAATGTAGCATTTTTCCTGCAAACATCTTCAATGCAGAAAAATCTGCAAATACTCAAGGTGTGCACATACTCTAGGTGACACGTCTGAACTCGGTACATTTTGTTTTTATTTTTAGGATAGGTCACAACCAGGTATAAACAACCAACCTTTCAGACACGATCATGAATCTGTATTAATTTTGTACAAAATGCTATGCTTTAAATTACCGTATATACTCGTGTATAAGCCGACCCGTGTATAAGCCGACCCCCCTACTTTTGCCCCCAAAATCTGGGAAAACCTATTGACTCGTGTATAAGCCGAGGGTGGACCCCAGCACAGGTATACAGCCCCCAGCAGTGTGGTATACAGGCCCCCCAGTGTGGTATACAGCAGCCTCCCTAGTGGTATATACAGGCCCCCCCAGTGGTAGTATACAGCAGCCCCAGTGGTAGTATACAGCAGCCCCAGAGGTATACACAGCAGCCCCAGAGGTATACACAGCAGCCCCAGAGGTATACACAGCAGCCCCAGAGGTATACACAGCAGCCCCAGAGGTATATACAGCAGCCCCAGAGGTATACACAGCAGCCCCAGAGCCCCAGTGGTAGTATACAGCAGCCCCAGAGGTATATACAGCAGCCCCAGTGGTATATACAGCAGCCCCAGTGGTAGTATACAGCAGCCCCAGTGGTAGTATACAGCAGCCCCAGTGGTAGTATACAGCAGCCCCAGTGGTAGTATACAGCAGCCCCAGAGGTATATACAGCAGCCCCAGTGGTATATACAGCAGCCCCAGTGGTAGTATACAGCAGCCCCAGTGGTAGTATACAGCAGCCCCAGTGGTAGTATACAGCAGCCCAGTGGTAGTATACAGCAGCCCCAGTGGTAGTATACAGCAGCCCCAGTGGTAGTATACAGCAGCCCCAGTGGTAGTATACAGCAGCCCCAGTGGTAGTATACAGCAGCCCCAGTGGTAGTATACAGCAGCCCCAGTGGTAGTATACAGCAGCCCCAGTGGTAGTATACAGCAGCCCCAGAGGTATATACAGCAGCCCCAGAGGTATACACAGCAGCCCCAGAGCCCCAGTGGTAGTATACAGCAGCCCCAGAGGTATATACAGCAGCCCCAGTGGTATATACAGCAGCCCCAGTGGTAGTATACAGCAGCCCCAGTGGTAGTATACAGCAGCCCCAGTGGTAGTATACAGCAGCCCCAGTGGTAGTATACAGCAGCCCCAGTGGTAGTATACAGCAGCCCCAGTGGTAGTATACAGCAGCCCCAGTGGTAGTATACAGCAGCCCCAGTGGTAGTATACAGCAGCCCCAGTGGTAGTATACAGCAGCCCCAGTGGTAGTATACAGCAGCCCCAGTGGTAGTATACAGCAGCCCAGTGGTAGTATACAGCAGCCCCAGTGGTAGTATACAGCAGCCCCAGTGGTAGTATACAGCAGCCCCAGAGGTATACACAGCAGCCCCAGTGGTAGTATACAGCAGCCCGCCCGCCACCCCATTAGTATCCAGGGCCCCCCCTTGCTCCGGAAACCTGTACAGTAAAATCATTATACTTATCACTGTCCTGTCGCCGCCGTCCCCACCGCTGCCATCGCGATCCTCCGTCTTCATGCAGCGTCTTCCGGCTTCCTGTTGGCGCAGGAAATGACGTCATTGCCTGCGCCGACCACAGGAAGCCGGAAGACGCTGCATGAAGACGGAGGATCGCGATGGCAGCGGCGGGGACGGCGGCGACAAGACAGTGATAAGTATAATGATTTTACTTTGCAGGTTTCCGGAGCAGGTGGGGGGGGGGGGCCTGGATACTAATGGGGGGGCCTGTATACTGATGCGGGTTGCCGGCGGGCTGCATATGTATATGACTCGCGTATAAGCCGAGGGGGGTACTTTTCAGCCCAATTTTTGGGCTGAAAAACTCAGCTTATACGCGAGTATATACGGTAACTTGCAGGAAGGCTCACATGACTAACGTGGTGATTGGCAGGGTGCAAAGTGCTTACTTTCCAGAAACATCAGTATGACAATATTGTAGGATTTTTTTATTTTATCCTTCAGCATTTGAGTTAATCAAATTTGTCAACTTTGTTCTGGCAGCAAAAGAATTAAATACTATTCAGTTTCACCAATATTTAGGTTTTAAAATATTACATCATCTGTTGGTAGGTGCTATAATTAAAGGGGGACACACCACCATGGAGAATGCAATTAACCTGTACACACAAGATTCATCAGTGGTAGGTAAAAAGTGTTCCATTGCTGGCCGGCAGCTTTACTGAAAGTACAGCTACCAGGAAAAAATTTACCCATTTCATCCCAGGAGCTGCTGTCTTCAGTCATATGCGTGCTGGAGTGGCTTCAGAAACTGTTCACTAAAAGGTAAGCATGGCCTGCTATTTTGCTTGACACGTAGCTCTGCACAGAGGTGCTGCAGAGCCAGTTGTGAAGGTGTCAGGGCATTCATACAGCTGTCGCTCAAGTATAGTGAGTGATGCTTTGAGCGATAACTAATCAAGCTCTGCATCACCCCCCATGACTGAAAGCTGGCAGCTCCCAAGGGGGAAAGAAGTTCATTCTCCCTGGTAGCATCACTTTCAGTAAGGCCCCTTCACACATCATTGTTTTTGGTACATGTAATATCCGTACGTGTGACACTATTTTCATGGTAACAAAAAGACAGCCGCACGGAAATACTAAAAAAAATTATTAAAATCTGAGAGTGCTCAGTGGTTGATACCTTTTAATGTCCAACTGACAAGATGGTAAACATAGCAAGCTGTCAAGACAACTCAGGTCTCTTCTTCAGGCAAGTAGAAGACCATGTACTTCTGAACATGTAATATCCTTTAAGTTAAAAATTGCATGTCTTAGGGCCCTTTCACATCAGCGTTTTTTTCAAATCGCGGCAGATGCGGTGAAAAAACCGCATCTGCCGCGATTACCGCATACCGGCTGCACTTGCGGTGCGGTTGCGGTTTTTGCCATGCAAAGTATAGGCGGACTTGCGGCAGGTGCGGCAAGTGCGGTTTTGCACTTGCGGCATGTGCGGCCGCGAAAAAAAACCGCGGTCAGCCGCGGTTTTTTTCGCGGCCGCACCTGCCGCAAGTGCAAAACCGCACTTGCCGCACCTGCCGCAAGTCCGCCTATACTTTGCATGGCAAAAACCGCAACCGCGCCGCAAGTGCAGCCGGTATGCGGTAATCGCGGCAGATGCGTTTTTTTCACCGCATCTGCCGCGATTTGAAAAAAAAAACGCTGATGTGAAAGGGCCCTTAGTATTTCAGAATGCAGCTATCTTTTTGTTACCATGTGTTGTGTTCAGCGTTGTACCTGTACACATTATATGGAGTGCCACAGTTTTTTTTCTTGTTTAGATTATGGGGTCACAGTTTCTGCCGTGCACCCTTCCCCCACTAACCTTAGGTGTTATTCTGTTAGCAGGTTCCTACCTAACCAACCATTCAAAAGGAGGCTTTTAAATCCAAAGAGAGGCTATGACTGATAGTGTAGGTTGCCAGTTAAGAGATACACCTCATCATAGCTACTGGGCAGTTATGGATATGGCCATATTTGTATAAGTGTCTCATTTTTTTGTCAGATCTCCTTAGCTATAATGCTGTTGTATATTCCTTTAAGCTTAAAATTGCATGTCTAAAGGGTATGTCACACGCGTCGATATCGCTGTCAATGTCGCTCGTGCGTCACGGATTTTCAGTCGCTCGAGCGACGTAAAAGTGACGCAGGAGCGACATTGAAGCGTGTGACCAAGCGATGCAACCAGCGATATGTCGCTGATCGCAGGTTTCACTGCCAGATGTAAAACCTGTCGCTCACTGCTCAGTAGACCTTGTGCATCGCTGCGTGTGACACTAAACTCAGCGACGTATTTCCTATTTTGACATTGTACAAGCGACTAAATAAAATCGCTCGCAAGATGGCGACATCACCGCATCGCTGGGTCATATTGACGCGTGTGACATCTTACCTGCGATAATTCCACATCGCTCAGGCGATTAATAATTTGTGACGCATGAGCGATATCGCGGGCGACATTGACATGTGTGACAGGCCCCTAAGGGTGGTTTCACACTTGCATTGTTTTGTCTTGCGTCTGCATCTGTCAAAATCCTGAGGCATCCTGATCAGGCATGCGTCCCTATACTTAAATTGAGACAGCAGTAACATCAGGTGCGTCGTTTTGGGCTACCCCTGGCCACATCATGTTGTGATTTTGTGTTGCATTAAAAATCCTGATGTGCACAGATGTGGCACAATGCGTCAAAACGACGCACTGATTTTAATGATGCGCATCTGGACTCTCTCCAATACTACAAATTCCTGGTCACAATGCAATTTCTATAGCAAAACACAAGGACGGATCAGGACAAAAATCGCATGCAAAACTGATACAACAGTAGGCAAAAAAACAGCTGTGGTAGCATACTTTTTACATGCATCAGCGGATGCACCTATTTGCATCCTGATCAGGCCCAAACGCAAGTGTGAATCTAGCAGTACTATTTCAGACTGCAGCTGTCTCTGTGTTACAATGTGTCATGTTCATTGCTGCACCTATACACATTACAATAGGGAGTGCTGCAATATTTTCTTGTTTACTTTTTTCACGGTGCCACACGTACCCATTATAACCTATGGTGCTGCTCACATGTCTGCGTTTTCACAAGGACGATGTGTTTTTTTACCAGAAGCATGGATGACAACGGCCCATATAAGTCTATGGCTCCATGCAGTGACAGACCTTGTGACTAGAGGGCCCTGGTGCAGCAGCCGATGGTTGAGGAGCGGGGGGTTGCTATCGGACGTCGGCGAGGTGCGGGAGGGTGCTATCGGACATCGGCGAGCAGCAGCGGGGGTTGCTATATGTGCTGCGGTTCCTACCTGCATCGAGCCGCGCAGTCCTGGGAGCCGGGGCGGCAGAGGAGAGGAGGGGCGGGATCAGCCAGGGGAAGCAGGAAGCTTCCCTCAGTTAACCCCCTCTCCTCTGGCACAGGGTCATGGGGGTCAGCTGGGGGCCCCCTAGCCGGTCGGGGCCCTGGTGCAGCTGAACCAGATGCACCATGGTAGGTCCGCCCCTGGCTCCATGTTAAACGCGTAGACCACATGGATAGCATCTGTGTGGTGTATGTGTTTAACATTTAAAGTATAAGAAGAGCTTTGTAATTTAATATACTATAGACACAAATGACACGTTTTTAAAAACGTACATATGGATAGGTGATAAAAATTAACATGGAAGAGTAGTACTGCTTTTTTGCAGAGCTGGGGGTTCTGGGTCCAAATCCCACCAAGGACAACATCTGCAAGGAGTTTGCATGTTCTCCCCGTGTTTTCTTCAGGGTCTCCGGTTTCCTCCCACACTCCAAAGATATAGTGACCGGGAAGGTAGATTGAGAGCACCAATGGAAACAATGATGATGTGTGTAAAGCGCTATGGATCCAATATATAAAGCTGAGTGTAAGTATGTATGTGTGTGTGAGTGGTATAGCCATGCCCCTCATAGCCCTCTCCCACATAGCCCAGCCCCTTCATAGCTTTGTCTCCTTTATATATGCAAATCCAAGTAGGACTCAGGAGACACAAATACAATGACATGACTCGGAATGTTATAGGTTAACATTCTATTGTGCAAAATAATCAGTTAGTCACTATCCCGGGCTACCAGGCTGCACTCAGCCCCAGTACACAACAGGAGGCCTATTTAATAAGCTCTGGCAACGCCGGACTCTACAGCTACCCTAGTAGCGCTATATAAGTGAACAAAATAAATAGAAAAAGGGCAAAATGGACAGTGCTAACATATACACCTTTTTATCAGACATCTTAAGGGGGCCTAAGGCACACAGGTGGCATTGTAAAATGATTGATCTGCATTAACCCTATATTTGCAGGTGAATAGAATTTTCCACTGTGACAGGTTCCGTTTAAATGAGATTTACAACTGGTAAGAAAAAAAAAACTGAATTAGTCCTTACCGGTAATTCCTTTTCTTGGAGCCTTCCACGACAGCATTGGAGGATGTCGTCCACGCCCTATTGGGGGACAGGAACACAGAGAGGTTAAAAGCCCCTCCCCTTCCTCCGCACTCCAGTGTTTACCAAGATCACCCTTAGCCATGGATTACCTGATACAAACCGGAATCAAACACCAACAAGGGGGGGAACTGATGCTGTCGTGGAAGGCTCCAAGAAAAGGAATTACCGGTAAGGACTAATTCAGTTTTCTCCATTCGCCTTCCACGACAGCATTGGAGGAATACCACCGATACTCCTCAGGGTGGGACTACTGTCTGTAGGACTTTCCTACCAAAGGACAGATCCCGAATGAAGGACAGATCTAACCTATAGAGGCGAGAAAAAGCGAGGAGAGACTACCACGTAGCCGCTCTGCAAATCAGCTCCAATGAAGCTCCAGCCTGCTCCGTCCAGGGAGTAGCAGCAGCCCGAGTTGAAGGAGCCTTCAACCCCACCGGAGGAGCAAGGACCGGAGCGACGTAGACCTCACAGATCACCTTCGTGATCCAGGAAGTGATGGTAGCCTGGGAAGTCTTCTTCCCTGTATTATTCCCAAAAGCCGAACAAACAGGTTCTGATCTAACCTGCAGGAAGCAGACTCTCGGAGATAGAGGAGGACAGTTCGACGTACATCCAAGGAGTGAAACACGGCCTCAGCCGCATTAGCAGGAGATTGACAAATTGAAGGCAGAACCACATCCTGGGACCGATGGAAAGCCGACAACTTTCAGAAAAAAAGATGAATGCAACCGAAGCGTAATGCGAACAACGGACAACATGAGGCACGGAGCCCGGACAGAGAGTGCCTGCAGTTCTCCAACTCTGGAGCAGAAGTGATGGCCACCAAAAACGCCACCTTGTGAGAGAGAGACGTAAGGGATGCAGCAGACAAGGGTGCAAAGGGACTTTGAGCAAGCCCTTGGAGAACAAGCATCAAATCCCAGGGAGGGACAGAAGGCCGAATCCGGGGACACCACCCCCAAGCAGAAGAAAAAACTGCTTGAGCCATGGATGGGAAGCAAGATCCTGGCCAAAAACCGCCCCAAGTGCCGACCTCTGGACTTAAAGAGTGCTCGGCCGAAGCCCCAAATCCAAGCTACGCTGCAAAAATCCAAGAGTTGGGCCACATTAGGATGATGCATGGTCGGGATGGAAGGAGCACATCAGGACAGGAACCGATTCCAGCCCTCCCGTAAATAGCGTTTGTCACAGGCTTCCTGCTCTGCTGAAGCGTGCGGATCACTGCCTGGGAGAGACCCTTGGTCCTCAGGATCCCGGCCGCAACAGCCAGGCCGCCCGAATGAGCCACTGAGGGCCCGGGTGAAACAGAGGACCCTGGGACAGCAGGTTAAGACTGGGCTAACATAATCGGTCCCTCCCGGCCCAGGTCTCGGATGGCGTCGTACCACGCCAGTTTGGGCCCCAGGGGAGCCACCAGGATAATGTCACCCCCTCCGCCCGAATCCGTTGCAACGTCTTCGGAAGTGGCGGGATTGGAGGAAATGCATACACCAACCGGAAGTCCCAGGGATGGGCAAAAGCGTCCAGCCCCCAAGGATGGTCCAACCGCATCAGGGAGAAAAAGGTTGGCACCTTTGTATTCGAGCCCGAAGCGAACAGGTCGATCGAAAGGACACCCCACCTGTCCGTAAGAGAGCGAAATACTTCCGGATGGAAGCACCATTCTCCTGGGTGGACCTCCGTGCGGCTCACGAAATCTGCCTGTACATTGGCCATTCCCTTCAGATGTACTGCCGAGGAGGAGAGAAGATGGCGTACTGCCCACAAAAAGAACAGTCTTGCCAGCCCTGCAAGTGTAAGCCACGAGTACCGCATTGGTACCGCAAGAAAGCAACCTTGGTCACATTGTCTGACAGGACCTTGACATGATGACCCCGGAGAACGTGAGCTGCAGCAAGAAGCGCTTCCTCCACTGCCAGAAGTTTGAAGACTGGCGACTGACCGAGCGACTCCAAATCCCCTGGAACGGCGTGCGAACTACCATCGTGCCCCAATCGGAACCGCTGGCATCAGTGGGAACGGAGGTCACAGGAAGGTGTCTGGGATTCATCCCCAGGAAAGCGAGGTTACCACCCGCCCCGGGGTCCAAACCCGCGAGATTAAGGAATCCTGACGTCTGTCCCAGGAACTCAGTATGTGTTCCTGGAGCAGTCGGGAAGGAGCCTGAGCCCATGTTACTGACTGAATGCAGGCCATCATGGCCCCTAACAGGGACATTGCTTCCCGCAAGGAGAGCGACCTCCCTGCCCGGAAGCAGGTCAGATTCACGCGGCGCAAAAGCTGATATGCCGCAGGAAGGAACGAGGTCTGTCTGGAGGAGGCCAGCAAGACTCCCAAAAATTGACGTCGAGTTGCAAGCACCCGTTCCGATTCCTGAAGATTGGGTACCCATCCCAGGGACTGAAGAATCTCCAATGTGTTGGAGTCCTTTGTGCGCAGAAGCACTGCCGAAGGAGCCACCACCAACATGTCGTCTAAATAGGGAAGCACACATATCCCCTGGGTCTGGATGAATGTGATCGCTTCCCCCATGAGTTTGGTAACCTCTGGGGCCGACGAAATCCCAAAGGGCAGCACATTAAGCCGTGAATGGACCGTCCCGCATGCCCCGGAGATCGTGAATCGCAGAAAGCGCTTGTGGGACGGGTGAATGGGGACATGAGAATATGCGTTCTGGAGGTCCACAACAACCTGGAGTAGCGCCCCTGTCCCTCCTCTCCAGGAGGAACCGGGGACCCCACACCCGAATCCAACAGGTGTCGCAGACCCAACAAGAAAAACCGTGCGAGAGTCCCCCTGAGGAAGGGAGAGGACTCGAAGACACGGAGGGGCTGGCTCTCGAATTCCAAGCGTAGACCCTCCCAAATGGTCGAGAGGATCCAAGGGCACAAGGAGATTGCTTGCCACTGTGGCAGAAACCGCAGGAGCCGCCCCGCAATGGGGAAGGCGACCTTGTTTAGGGGCGGCTGGTGATGCAGCTGCTGGGGGAGCAAGATATTACGGGTCTTGTTCCCGTACTGGAATGCCCAGCGACCAGACTTAACCTTCCCTTTAGACTGGGAGGGTTGGCTGCGCTCAGGCCAAAAGGACTGCCTCCGAAAGGGCTCCTGTTCCGGGAGACACCTTTTCCGGTCTGACACCTTTTCCAGGATGTCATCCAATGTCCTTTGCAAGGGGAGGCCACACAGCTGGAGCTTAGACGTGACCTCCCCATTCCACCTTGTAAGCCACACTGCCCTGCGAGCTGTGTTAGCCAACACTGCGCACCTGGCGCCAACGCTGAACGACTCAGCAGAGGCATCGGCCAGGAAGCCCGCAGCACGTCTCAGAAGTGGAATGGAGTCCAAAGCTCCTCCCTGGGAGTACCCTGCAGGATGAATACTCCCAGCTGGGTGAGCCACTTAAAGAGAGACCTGCTCACATGTAGAGGAAATGTACACCGTTAAAGACATAGCTGCCGCCTCCCAGGACACTCCATTTTACGAACGAGGGGGTCCTTCAACCGGGAGGAATCTTCAAAAGGCAACGCGGTCTTATAGGCTAAGCTTCCCAAATGGAATACTGCCATAGACCTTCATGTTAGAAGTCCCATTGACTTTATAGAGACTTCCATAGAGATTCCCATTGGGTCTCTCATGAGGTCTCCCATCCAGCCCGTGACTGAGGCTCCTGCTGCTTAGCTTCAACAGTGTGTCAAGGGCATGCACAATGGGTTTACAATAGCAGCTGATTGCTACCCTGGCCACCTGGATGTCCACCTTCGGGACCTCCCAGACAAAGTCATCACCCTCCAATCCACTCGGATGGGGTGAGCCGCTTAGCCGTCAGGCCTCTGAACATTTAGTCCTGCACAGAAGGGGATTCCACCACCTCTACTCCCATGGTACAATGGACAGTGTCCACCAATGCACCCATGGACTCCGTGGAAAAATAGTAGTGTCCAGATTCTCGTGTCTGGACAGAGGCAACAGCGGCAATATCCTCGCCGTCCTCTAACACTGAGCTCTGGCCAGCCTCCATGAGATCCACAGAGTCACAATCCTGGAGCTTCCTCTCTTACGGAGGGGAAGGCCCGGATGCTGCAGCAAACCCCCGCAGTGCCGAGATAGAAGCCTGCACCTCTTCCCTAACGGATTGGAGCTCCTCAAGCAAGGATGGGGAGTCCATCCTGACAACCCTGTCAGTCATGGCCGACACCTTGTTGTAGGAAGAGGGAAATTTTGTGCCGCAGCAACATTATTGCTCCCTTTCACAGACGGCCCTTGTCTCCCTATAGACAAAAAGGGAAGAGAAGGGGGTCCCAGTGTGAGAGCAGGGCTTAAATAACTCTACCCTTGTGACCACCCCCAGAAACACTTACATGAGCTGGGGGAACGCTGGGCTCTGCAGAAGCAGAGGTGGAAGCCTATCACCCTCCATGTGTCAGGGATCAGCCTTACCTGGGTGTAGCTTCCGGCGGGTACTTATCCAGAAGTACCGTGCCCCAACGAGGAACACCTGTTCCCTCCCTCCTCCTGGTCACCGGCCGCGGGCAGTAGCGCGCGAAAGTCCTGCTGGGTTCCCTGGAGCCGCGCCCAGCCTGCCACAGCCCTTACAGGAGCCGCCGCCCGAAACCGGAAGTGCCATCCCGGAACCGGAAGTGCCACACCCGAAACCGGAAGTGCCGCCCCCGAAACCGGAAGTGCCTCCGCGGCACCTCTGATGCATGCCCCAGGGACCGCAGCTGGAGGAGGGAGACGCCGGAGAGCTGAACAGGCCTCCGGCGTTGCAATACACGGCCTGCTTTGCCCCGTAGGACGCAGGAAGGCCGGATGGTCCCACCACGGGAGCCCCGAGAAGGAGGAGGAGGCCGCCCCCGACGTCCATCCCTGGCCCGGCTGTAAGTACACCCCAATGCTGCCTCTGCCGGCCTGACAGCACTGGAACCTCTCCATGCCCCAAGGGGGACAGGAAGACACTGGAGTGCGGAGGAAGGGGAGGGGCTTTTAACCTCTCTGTGTTCCTGTCCCCCAATAGGGCGTGGACGACATCCTCCAATGCTGTCGTGGAAGGCGAATGGAGAAACAACACATGGGTAAATATTTACTGAAAAAATAAGATCAGTACTTACTCTAAACCTTTCTTCCAACAAAGACAGCTCACTAATCAAGTCTGTAATAGCGTTAGTAAAGGCCTCCTGAGGACTGTATTCAGGTGTTGTCTGGACTCTTATAATAATTTTATGTTCCAGTGGATGTGGTACTTTGTATCCAGCAAAGAGGACCTGGGGATCTTTCAACAGCTGCCTGCAAAATAGGAAGAAACAGCGCATACATGCTTCAGAGCGACAATAAATGAGACCTGAACATAAAGCCAGAGATGGAAGTTACATAGAAAAAATGAATAACACCTGCTCTGTGTTTTGGACACAGATACTGATGAAACACTGATGTGTAAATGAGGCCTTAGAAAAACTGATTTAGCTTAGTGATGCTCTTCTAAAAGAGGTGGTCTGCTTGTGAATTGCCACTGATACAATTAAAGGGAACCTGTCACCTGATTCTCAAGGGCCTGTCACATGTGTCAATGTCGCCCGCAATATCGCTCATGCGTCACAAATTATTAATCGCCTGAGCGATGTGGAATTATCGCAGGTAAGATGTCACACGCGTCAATATGACCCAGCGATGCGGTGATGTCGCCATCTTACGAGCGATTTTATTTAGTCGCTTGTACGTTGTCAAAATAGAAAATAAATCGCTGAGTTTAGTGTCACATGCAGCGATGCACAAGGTCTACTGAGCGATGAGAGACAGGTTTTACATCTGGCAGTGAAACCTGCGATCGGCGATCAGCGACATATCGCTGGTTGCATCGCTTGGTCACACACTTCAATGTCGCTCCTGCGTCACTTTTATGTCGCTCGAGCGACTGAAAATCCGTGACGTACGAGCGACATTGACAGCGATATTGACGCGTGTGACATCCCCTTAAGTCCCTACACTATCTCTAGCTGTCCCTACACCTTCCTAGCAGCTCCCTATCTATCCCTTTCTTATCTAAAGTGTCCCTATTAAACATGTGTAAATGAAGTATAAACTTACTGCAGTTCCCGTGGTTGGGGGACTGGGTAGGCGTAGCCACGCTTCCTTCATCACACCTCCAAGTGGTAATGCACGCCCCGCTGGGCGGCATTATTCTGTGTCCTCTCTGCCCCGTCTTTGGAATCTCCCTCCCTCTGTGTAGTTCTATGCACCGGCCAGACGTCACATCCGGCGCGGTGCATTATGGGGCCGGTCACGTGATCGGCCCTAGTGCATTATGGGGCCGATCACGTGATCGGCCCGGCTCCGCGCATGCACTTATTGAAGCCGGGCCGATCACGTGATCAAGCCCATAATGCACTGGGGCCGATCACGTGACCAGCCCCATAATGCACCGCGCCCGATGTGACGTCCGGCCGGTGCATAGAACTACACAGAGGGCGGGAGATTCCAAAGACAAGGGGCAGAGAGGACACAGAATAATGCCACCCAGCGGGGCGTGCATTACCACATGGAGGAGTGCTGAAGGAAGCGTGGGCACGCCTACCCAGTCCCCCAACCACGGGGACTGCAGTAAGTTTATACTTCATTTACACATGTTTAATAGTGACACTTTAGATAAGAAAGGGATAGATAGGGTGCTGCTAGGAAGGTGTAAGGACAGCTAGAGATAGTGTAGGGACTTAAAATCAGGTGACAGGTTCCCTTTAAACGTCATTACAATTGTAGAATTGTACAATTTACAACTAAAAGCCTATCTACAGGAATGTGCCGCTCACAGGTCAGCTCCTGCAGGCCTGGACTAGGTGATAAAACAATGACTGTTTAACCAGGATTTATTCACTCATGTTCCTATTGGATGTCTTCATAATATGCTTAGCTATAATTAGGTGGTGGTGACCCATCATATTTATGTGATTTTGTTATTGGGACCTTATTTATTGCCCACTGCTTGTTTGTATTTAATTGTAATTATTGGGCATTTATATTTATTTTTTAGGTATCTACGAGTATTTAGTCTTATAGTGTTTACATACATCACCTATTTTCTCCTTCGCCTCAATGGGGAACACAGACCATGGATGCTGCTGTCCACTAGGAGACGACACTAGGCAATATCTGAAAAAGATTAAATGGTTCCTCCTCTGCAGTATACACCCCCTGGCTGAAGCCTTACCCAACCAGTTTTTGCTTAGTGTCTTTAGGAGGCAGACATCTTTAGTAGTTTTCTCTTGTTTTTCTTTGAGTTTTTTTCTATTTTCTTGATGAAGGGATCTTCAACTCCCTTCAGGATTTAAGGATAGAAGAAGTACGACAGCCACCAGATCCCACAATGGGGACTTAGGATGCAAGTCTTCGCATCTCATGGCTGCTCTACATACTCCTTCCTCAGTGTAGGATCAGCCGGACCCAGCATGATGGCAGCTACCCTCCCCATTACACTCCACCAGGTGTCTTGGGTTGAAGATTCAGGTATGTCTGGCCCCTCTGTCTGCCAACAGAGCTACTGGGCCTCTAACCGGTGGAAACACCGGTCTCAGGGGCTAGGTGCTTATAAGGGTTGAGCACTGCTCCCCTGACTGGCACACTCCCCTCATGTGGCTGGGCCCCTTGGACTGTTGCAGGGCTCCTCACTGGGTGGCTGGGCCTCCCTCCAGGAATAGATTGCTCTTAGGGGTTGAGTGCTCATAAGGGTTGAGCACGCTCCCCTGACCGGCACATTCCCCATGCGGCCATGTTCCCCCCTGCACACACCACCTAAGGATGCAGGAGAATCCTCATGCATCCACAGGCCCCCGCGCACTCTGCACTCTGGGATCCCATCCGGAGGTCAGGGAGTCGACCTAGCATGCCTCTAACAGCGGATGCGGCGACCCCTCCGAAGCTCCGCGCCGGCCTCCACGTTTTCGGGGCCGCATTCTAATTTAGGCCCGGGCTTCGGCCTAACACACTCAGCGAAGCCCCCAGCTGCCCACCGCACTCCTCCACGACGATGTCACTGCAGTTCCCGGCCGCATAATAGAGGACGGCGGGACGGCCTCTTCTGAACTGCCAACCACGCCCACTCTCCTCCAACATGGCGGTCGGCTTTTTAGCGCCGCTCGGTGCCTGAGGCTGTGGCGTAGGAGCGGGGGCCAGGATCACAACGTTCATTGAGCGGATCACTACCACAGGACTCTCGGCCCCCCACTGTTGTACTGGGCACAAGGTATGAAGCTTAGCAAGTCTGGGGTGCAAACGCAGCACAAGGTATCAACCTCATACTGCAGCCCCCCCTCTCTCGGGCAGCATAGATACTAGGGAACGATTGAGCACAGCTTTCCACGCTGTCAAACAGTCACAGGGGAATTGAATGTCGGACAAGACCATAACAAAGTCTCAGGATACTCTCCCTCGGCCCCCTTCAGTTGGGGAAGCTGGGTTCCAGTTCAGATACCTCAAGACTGCCCGATATACTCCCTCCTTGGCCGCCCACAGTTGGGGGAAACTAGGTTGAAGTTGAGACACTTCAAGACTAACCGGTATACTCTTTCCTCAGCCCCCACTGTTGGGGGATCTCGGTAAAGTTCAAACGTCTTAAGTATTTGCCCGACATACCCCTCTACAGCCTCCACACAGTTGGGACATCTGGGTTGAAGTGAACTTACTTCAAGTTTAACCGATAGGTTCCTTCCTCGACCCCCCCCACTGTTGTGGGAGCTCAGTTGAAGTTATCATAACCTGTAGTTACCCGACAGATGCCTTCCGCAACTCCCCATGTTTGGGGAGCGGGGTGGAGGCTAAGGCTTCCCAGGCCTGTTCAGCAATCCTCCCCAGAGCCCATAGTCAGGGCTCTGGGTGGCAGTGATGTAGACCAAGTCTTACAAGACGCAAGGCTGAAACCACGTGACCTACAGCTGTACTCCCTATCCCAACCTTCCCCCAGGATCCCTATCAGACAATTGGGCTCCTTCTTAGGGATATATTTCTGTCGGACAGAAACCAAGAAAAGGTACATATGCACGCTCTACCATGGTAGAATGACAATGGGTACGTCCCCTTCACCGTTATAGTTCCACAGTCTTCATTCTTTTCCGCCATAAAAGGACAAGGTCCCCCATTGGCCAACGGTTTTTATGCTCCAGTTAAGGTCCCGACAGGGCTGCACCCCTGGAACTACGACACTAACCGCGGCTTCCTCAAAACGTTACTGTTCACACTAGGACCCAACGGATCCTTCAAGGTCTCTGCATATTCTTCGGGAACCGAGGGCGCACGGAGTTACCTATCCATTGTCAAGAAGAGAATTCAACAACGGGTCTCTAAAAACTACGACCCCCGACATACTCCTTCCTTGGCTCCCCACTGTTGGGGACTCGGGTAGAAGTTGAGACATCACAAGCCTACCCACCCTCCCTCCCCGGACTACAAAAGCGAAGCTCTAGGTTGCAGGATGTGGAACACAAGACCAGGAGCCACACTCCTCAACGCACCTATCATAGGAACTTGGGTCGATACAACATGTGCAGGTACTACGCACAACCCAGTCCTAACCAGGACCTAGCAGACTCCGCGACTGCACTAACCCAACACTGGTCACATGACCCACATGTAGGGCCTCTGGTCTCCTGTATGGCCGTGAGAACTATACCTGTTCTTCCTACCAGTGTTGTTCCGTCAACAACTGCACAGAGCAACTGGGTCACTCCCTCCCTCAGGTGCTCCTTTCTGGACATAGCTATGGCAATTATGGTCTCAACTGTTTTTCAGCACATCGCTCTGCTCAGGCGAGGTCCTGCTCCAGAACTACTGAATCCAGTATAAATATGTCCGTAGCAGTGGAACATCTCACTCATACATACCTGGACGCAAACATGGCACGGCCTAACGACTTCTACAGCGTTACCATCAGAATGAGCACTCGGACTATGCTAGTGAACGTCAGATACTGCTTCTACGGAATCCCTCACGGGCCTTTCTTGGCTTGGCTTATGCCTATTTGGACAGAAACTCAAGATGTAGGAGTTTCTCCCTTCCTCAACACTGCAACAGCGGCGGTTTCCACGCAATCTCCACCCGTCTTCTTTCTCTATGGTTCCTCGCGGAACTTGTGTGACTGGCCGTTTTCATGCCTAGCACGGAATAACAGTTATTCTCCACGTGAAACAAGACATCCAGGATCCCCGAGGATACAGCTCCTTAAGTTTCATCCACTTGACTCGCCATTCATGGAAGTTGCATCTCGGATTGATAACAGACTCCATGTTTTCATTGAGTCTGGACCGCTGTTCCGTCAGGTCATTCATACATGGAGGGGAATTCCTGACTCTCTAAGGTATTCAGTACATCAAGATTTCATCGATTCCCATTCCTCCAGATTTACACGCCGCCAAGGGTATTCAGCAACGGCATGACGTTGTCACATCCATCCTTCATTCACGATCTACTCATCACGGCGCCCGCCACCCGTGTCTACACCCAGCACTCATACTACCGGGGACACCCTAGTTCATTACCTAGGATGGTTGGTCAACCTGTCCAACGCCAACAAGTTCCGAGCACACTGCTCAAGGTTCCCCCACAGGGGGCAGGCGCCCGCCTCAATCTAGGAAGAGAGGCCCTCTTTCCAGGTCTCCAGGAGAGCTCTCCACCGGAACTACGGTATCAAGCTACAAAGCGATTTTCTGCCCCACACTGTTCAGGTCACAAGGTGTCCCTGCACTCTACTACTCATCAATCGCAGTGCTTCACGCCTATTTTTTTCACTGGTCCCCGACGGGTCATCATTTCTTTTTTTTTATCAGGTAGTATTTATTGTTTTATCAACATAAACGAACATTACAGATAGCATGACAATGCCAATAAAGTAAAGCATAACCCTTGGCATCCAAAAGAAAAAAGGAAAAAGAAAAAACTACTACAGTTGAAATAAAGCAACAAAAAACAGAGCTAGTAAAGGAAAAAAGAAAAGAACATACCCCCTCCCCACCCCCTCCCAAGACGATCCCATTCTCCCTCAGGCAGCCAGACGTAGGTAAATACGAAACCATGAAAAGTAACATGCAAGAATCAAGCACGAGTCACCTTCTGAGTAAATCACTACAAATCAGGAGAGGCCAGTCCCGGGGAATCCAGCCAGCCACTCCAAATATTAGAGAAAACCCTCTCCTTCCCTCGCTTGGAGTAAATGGCTCTCTCCCTGCGAACATTGAGATTAATCCTGTTTATATACTCCCTGCGGGAAGGGGATCGATCAGATATCCAATACAGAGCGATCAGCTTACGAGCAATAAAGAGCATTCTGGTAATTGCTAGTAGAGAGAGGTCATCACCATACAGTGGTTCAGTACACCCCAGTACACAGATGAGTGGGTCCGATGGAACACTCTGTCCCATAGCTGAGTGAATGATAGTAAACACTTTGTTCCAGAATATGCGTATAATTGGGCATGTCCATAGCATATGGAGAATATCTGCGTCGTCCATCTGGCACTTGGGGCAAGTGGAATCTGGCCGCAACCCCTATCAAAGAGCCACTTAGGGGTCCGGTAGACCCTATAAATAACGTAAAGCTGCGAGAGGCGCGCAGGCTCACTGAGGGATAAATTGGGAACATTCTGCAAAATCGAATCCCACTGATCATCCGTAATAATCCCCAACTGCGACTCCCACTTACTCCTAGAGACCATTGGGTGTTTGGACAATAGCACAGTGAGAAGGCATTCATAGATAAAGGAAATCAGTCCTTTACAGGCTGACAAAGAGCCAAGAATATTAACCACCATGTCCTGTTGTATCACAATACAGGACATACGCTGTTGGGCATTGAAAGCATGTCGTAGCTGTAGGTACTGAAAAAACATCGAGTGTTGCAGTGCGAATTCCGCCCGCAGTTCCTCAAAGGTTTTCAGCACTCCAGCTCTCAACAGCTGTGCTATCCACCAGATGCCAATCCTTCTCCACTGTGCAAAGCCTTTGAGTGACTGCAGCTCCGGGAGCCTATGGTTATCCCATATGGGGGTATATCGTGTGTATGCTGTGACACCTCTAATGCTCTTTACCTTCTCCCAAACCTTCACCATAAGAAGTAGTGTCGGGCTCCTCACCCCAACGGCCCGCAGTCTATCAGCCTCCAGATGTGAGAGCAGTGATCCTCGCCCCACCAGGAACTCAACAATCCTACCCACTGAGTCAACCGGGCTCATTTCAGCGCCCCGCGCCAGGTGCTGGCACTGGGATGCCAGATAATAAATCCAGGGATTCGGCAGTGCCAATCCACCCTCGTCTTTAGGCTTTTGGAGATGTTCTAGTTTGATACGTGCCTGACCACCCTGCCAAATAAAGTCTCGAAAGATAGCATTTATTCTATAAAATCTGTTTTGGGGGAGCCAGACCGGAGCATTATGCAGGATATACAATAGCTGGGGCATAATAACCATCTTCAATAGATTAACTCTGCCCACCACCGAGAGGCGCAGTTTAGCCCATGCACGGGTCTTCTGTTTAAGTTTGAGCAGCAAGGGCGCCAGGTTAAGACGTTCAAAGTCTCCCAGTTTGGTCGAAACAACAATTCCCAGATATTTAAATACCGGTACAACCGGCATTTCAGTAGCTACGGCTACTTCAGAATCTAGAGGCAGCAAGGATGACTTGTCCCAGTTAATGACCAATCCCGACAGGCGGCCAAAATCAGCCAGTAATGACATGGTTCTAGATAAGGATTCATCAGGGTTGGCCAGGAACAGAAGCAGGTCATCGGCATATAATGCTAGCTTCTCCATATGAGTCCCATATTTAAATCCCACAATTTCAGGGTCACAACGTATCCTGGCTGCCAGCGGTTCTATCGCCAGTGCAAATAGCAGTGGTGACAGAGGGCAGCCCTGCCTCGTGCCACGACCAAGAGCGAAGTGCCCGGAGATCCGTCCGTTAACCCGCACCATAGTACACGGTGAAGTATAAAGGAGTCGGATCCAGGCAATGAAGCCAGGGCCAAATCCCATGCGCTCAAGTATTAACCACAAGTAGGGCCATTCAACGCTATCAAAAGCTTTAGCGGCGTCCAGAGACAGGACTACCCTCCGCCCCACATTCTCCGCACTCACCTGCATATTTAAAAATAACCGCCGTATATTAATAGAAGTAGATTTGTTTGGCATAAAACCCGTCTGATCGGGGTGAATTAAGTATTCAATAACAGTTACCAATCTAATGGCCAAGACTTTGGCAAGAAGTTTTGTATCTACCGGCAACAAAGAGATGGGTCTGTAGGAATCTGGGAGCGTCGGGTCCTTATCTTTTTTCAGAATGACTGTGATGATGGCCTCCCGCATGGAAGGTGGAAGGGAGCCAGCAGTCAGGCTCTCCCGATAGGTGTCCAAAAGGACTGGAAGTAACACCTCCTTATATTTTTTGAAAATTTCCACAGGAAGACCATCAGCACCAGGTGCCTTCCCATTAGACATAGTTCCCAGCACCCCTTCTAGCTCATCAAGAGTAATAGGCTCTTCTAGACGGTTCATTAAGTCTCGCGGCAGCGACGGTAACTCCACCCCAGTCAAGAATGCCTCCAGCTCTGCAGATCCCGCAGAATAACGGGAGGAGTAAAGTTCCTGATAGAACCGTTTAAGGGTAGAGACAACATCAGGTGCACTGCACGACATAACACCGTCTGGATTACGCAGGTGGGGGATAAAAGATGAGTCACGTTGTGCAGAAGTGATCACGGATAGCAAGTGACCAACTCTCTCAGCATTCTCGAAGCAATGCGTAGACTGAAACATACGTTTCTGATCCGCTTTGCGCATAGTGTACTCGGTGGCCTGTTCCTGAGCCCGTTTCAGCCTCGACCTAGTATCAGGGGTAGATTGGATCGACAAAGCAGTTTCAGCCGCTTCAAGCTCACGAAGGACCACGAGTTCACCAGCCTTAGATGAAGTCTTAACCTTGGCTATTTCCCTTGTGCACATACCCCTCAGATAGGCCTTAAGAGTATCCCACACCACTCCCGCGGGGGCAGAGCCACTATTAAACTGCAAAAACTCGTTCAGTTCAGCTCCAAACCGCTCCTCCTTATCTATCAATTGTAGCCAATAAGGGTTCAACCTCCAAGTCGCGCATCGCACCCGACCCGGGTCATCCCACCGGAGAAGGACACTCAGGGGAGAATGATCAGAAACCGTTCTGGGCAAATAGGAGACCTCAGAGACCAGGTCCTGCATAAAGCGATCCCCCAGGGCCAGGTCAATGCGCGACAGGGAAGAGAAGGTGGAGGAGAAGCACGAGTATAGATAAACTTCAGGGTGTCTGCTTCTCCACAAATCAATCAACGCCACTTCCCGCAGCAAAACTCCAAACGGTGTAGCATTACCCTCCGGTCTGGCAGGGGTCCGCGAACTCTTGTCCCAGTGTGAGTCAGCAATATTGTTAAAGTCCCCCACAATTATAAACGGGACATTGGGGTAATCTCCCACAATGCTGAGTATCTTATGAATAAGTCCACTATGAAAAGGTGGCGGGATATAAACAGAAATTAACAATAGTATTTTAGTGAAGAGCCGACAGTGCAGGACCACGTAACGACCCTCATCATCAACTCGTGTACCCAAACATTGAAAGTGCGCATTAGTGTGTATCAGCATACTAACTCCGCGAGAGTATTCAGAGTACGTAGAGTGGAAACCCACCCTAACCCAGCGTTTATTAAGGACACCCAAGGTCTCGGGAGTAAGATGGGTCTCTTGCAAACAGATCACAGTGGGCTTCTGCGCTAAGATCGAGCTGAACACAGCCTGTCTCTTGACTGGGGATTTCAGGCCACGGGTGTTCCAACTCACAATCCGTATTTCACCCATGATCAAGTAACAACACACATATAGCCAGTCTCTGGCTACGTCTCAGGATCCGGGATCGTCTTCTAACCCATACCCCACCACCTCCCTCCCCACTCCCTGCCCCACTACTGAAAAGAAAAACTGAAAACAAAAAACCAAACAAACAGTCCAAGGGCGATGTTAGCCCCGTTTCACAATAAAGTAGACGCTTCAGTTCCATAGCGCCATCCGCGCAAAAAAAAACAAAAAACAGGAGTGTCAATCCCAGCGACCTGGATCCAACAAGCAAAATAGGAATACTCCAAAGATGAGGTAATTAAATACAATAATAACAAAGTGCGGCACCAGTCAGAGAAATATAGTAGGAGGAAAGAAAAGAAAGGAAGAAGGAGATAGGAGAGAAAGAGAGGAAAGGCAATAGAGAGCACAAGAAGAAAACAAAGGAGCAGATGGGGCATAAGAAGAATAAAGGGAAGAAGAAAGAGAAAAAAAAAAAAAGGGGGGAAAAAGGGGAAAGAAAGAGGGGAGGGAAGGGAAGCAGAGAGGGGAAAGAGAAAAGACCAAAGAAAGAGAAGAGAGGAGGGGGAGGGAGGGAGGAAGGAAGGAAGAAGTCAAATATGCCAACAGTGAACATCACATTAGAGCAAATCCTATTTAGCGGACGGCCGCCTCCACGGCCAGACAAGGGCAGTCAAGAAAGAGAAAGAATCAGAGACAGTACTCTCTCAGTCGGCAGAGTCTCGGTCGGCTTCCCTGCGCAACCGCAGCTCATTACGATCAATCCAGTCCATGGCATCTTGGGCATCAAAGAAAAAATGTGATTTATCATCAGCCAGAATCTTCAATTTAGCAGGGAACAAAACAGAATATTCGACTCCCAGCTCCCGGAGACGAGCCTTCACCGAGACGAACTTAGCCCTCCGCCGCTGGAGTAGTCCGGATAAAATGAGACTCTGGCACCATTAATGAGAA
This sequence comes from Allobates femoralis, assembly GCA_033576535.1. Taxonomy (NCBI): domain Eukaryota; kingdom Metazoa; phylum Chordata; class Amphibia; order Anura; family Aromobatidae; genus Allobates; species Allobates femoralis. The sequence continues at coordinate 417,482,335 of JARQOC010000002.1, forward strand.
CATCCTGATGATCTCTGGAGTAGTTGAGGATAATATCACGGTCTCTATAGTGGAGTAGTTTTGCAAGGACAGTCCTAGGCTGGTGCCCCGGGGGAGGGGGATGAGCAGGGACCCTGTGTGCTCGTTCAATGGCATAGAGACGGGTCAGGCGGTCAGCACCAATTATCTCCTTGATCCATGACTCAAAAAACAAAGTAGGGTTCCCTTTTTCGTATCTCTCAGGCACACCTACTATGCGAACGTTATTACGGCGCGATCTATTTTCTAGATCGTCCGTCTTAGCATGTACCATCTGGAATTCCTTCTTAACTTCAGAGTGAAACTTGACAGAGGGTGCCAGCTGCATCTCCACTTTAGACACTCTTTTCTCCAATTCTCTGGTCTGCCCCCTCACCTCATGTAAATCATGCCGTACAGTTTGGACAGTCTCTTGCAGGTGGCCTAGCTGAGTCAGTACATGTGATATTGATGATCCACACTGAAGCACAGCCCGAAAAACATCTTTTATAGTAGGTTCAGCCGGTGTCTGTAGGGCTAGAGCCGCCAGCATGTCATTATTTTGTGCCAGCACAGCTCCCCAGCTGCCCTGGGCCTCCTGCTCCTCCGGAGTCTGTGCACCCACATCTGCACCTCCCCCATCTCTCCCCTGTCCCGAGGCCGTCGCCACAGCAGTGTGCTCTGCCTCCCCAGAGAGCCCATCCGTCTCCTCCTGTCCTGCCTGCTCCAGCCTCTCCACTCGAGCGAACTGCTGCAAGCGTGCAGCAGCCGCTCTATTCCGTGCCACGCTCACCGGCTCCTGTTCCAGGAAGGAGCTCGCCTCTGTCCCGGCGCCATCTTGGAGGCCGCCGCCCGCTTCACCAAGGGCCTTTTTCTGGGCCCTCTTGACCATTTTGCCGCCTCACCGGGTCTCACAGGTACCTCTATATGATCCCGGTCACCAGGGGAACCACCGGGGCCGTAGTGAGCGATCCGGTCGCGGGGACTGCAGGGTTAAAGAAGGATCAAGCGCGGGAGCTCTGCAGGCGCACGTCCTCCTCACATGCCGCTAGGCCACGCCCCCCTCGGGTCATCATTTCTAATTGAAGTCGCTCAAAACATCTGCGTTGACACATGTCAATCAATCACCAGGAAGGGACCGCAACAGTCATGTGATACATGAGGCAGAACTCTTCCTCAGTGGGGACGACTTGACCCAGTCTGGCCTTTTGTTTTCAGCAGACGCATTCAAGGGTTGGCAGGGCTTGCTCATGACCCTCAAGTCTGGGAGCAGATATGCTACTCCACTCCTGAATACAGATTTTTTTCTCTTACATCTTCCTATCTGCTTCCCTACAGAGAAGCGTGCAGGTTCAGATCGGACGGTGTTCCGTCTGTCCTTCTGACCCACGATCGACCCAGGCGGTCTAGGGGTTCGACCTTCAACGCGCCGCTGACAGCAGATATCAAATTGAACTCCATCCAGATTTCCTGTTCATAGTTCTCTTACTGCCAGAAGTGCAAGATCCTGTCCTCGCTGGCAGGGCCCCAGAGTTCGGGGGTTGTCTCCTCACACTCAGGGTATTAGGGCATCCATGGCAGCATTGGTAACCTGTTTCCCGCTAGTATGTTTTACTGAACATAGAAGTTCCTTGCATGGTACGGCTCTTAGTTTTTAGCCGCCCTTACCAGTTTGGTTGTAGGTGTGTCTTCACTCTGGCCCTGTTGCCAGATGTTCTTTTTCTCGTTTTCCAGCGCAGCACAAATCTACACACTTTAGATGCTGTTTCTGCACCCCCGCACAGTATACCGAGTGACTCGCGTATAAGCCGAGGGGGGCACTTTTCAGCCCAATTTTTGGGCTGAAAAACTCGGCTTATACGCGAGTATATACGGTAATCCTTTTTTTTTCCAAGGAGTCCCTGCCTAGTTTCCTCAAGAGGTTTCCCTGCGCTTCTTCCCAGGACTGACTTTTTTTCTGGTGCCATTTACCTCTAGCAGTGGAGTTGCCAGGATCGCACTGACCTTCCGCGGAGTACCCTTATTGCGGTTATTCCTCCAACTTACAGGGCGCTTCGACCAGCACTGCTATCCTTCTGATGGTGGTCTCTTCGTCCCATCTGGACGTCATTTTCTTACCATCCCTGGGATCCGCACCAGTGCATTGGGTCAGAGGCGCTCTGCACACTGTCTCTCGGTCACGACTTTCGTTTCTAAATGTCCAGTACCGCAAAGGCGGGATACCTACCTCTTTCGTTCTTTTTCTTCGGAAGGACAATGAGGATCTATGCCAGTACCCAGGGCCACTGGCCTCACGCATCAGAACTGCTGGCCAGGAAGGGTACCAGGCTATACGTCTGCGAAAAGGGTACCCTGGGCCATCGGCGCCAGGTGTATGCACAAAAAGGTGTGTTGGGCAGCCACCTGATCTAGTCTTTGTTTTTGGTAAACACAATAGTGTCCATACCCAAGCTTTAACAGTGGCGAATCTGGGTATACATATCCTTCAGGCGGCAGTAGCCCACCTTGGGCTTTTTATAACAGTTTATGACATTATTCTCTACCCACCCAGGGACTGCTTTAGGACGTCTTACGGTCTGTGTCCCCCAAAGAGGCAAAGAAAATTTTTGTGTACTCACTGTAAAATCCTTTTCGCTTAGCCTTTTTCAGACATTGCCTAGTGTCGCCTCCTAGTGGACAGCAGCATAACACCCACGGTCTGTGTCCCCCAATTAGAGGTTAAGAGAAAAGGATTTTACAGTGAGTACACAAAAATCTTTTTTTTCCTACAACCACAGCCTGCTTACTTATGGGTTATTTATTTGATATATATTGTTGTTTTTCTATTATTGCTATCTCCCATTATAGGATATGGATTTGTGTTTCTCACTTCATCATGTATGTTTTTAATTGGTTTTAATGGTTTGTCTGGGGCATATTTGTAAATAAAATATATTAATGTTTCTATATTTGTGTAGTGTGCACTCTAAATGCTATGCAACTTTTTCTCCTCTTATACAAATGGTCACTTGCATAATGAGTAGCACCAACTATTTCAGTTGCCTTTATATTCATTCTCACACATATTTCTGTGTTGCCCGCGATATCCTTTTCATAATAGTATACTTTGTAATTTTACCCAATTAATAACAGGAGACAACCCCTTTTAACATCAAATCAAAACACCCAACTTAACCATATGTCTTCTTCACCTAATGCAGGTCAAAAGGAGTGTCATTTCAGTGGCTGACCATGTAACATTCATCAGCATTACCTTATTTTATACTGCACAGAATTGCATAACTGACTATGCTTTTCTAGTAAAGGCATGCCATGAGCAATACATGCCCATAGTAGGATACATTGGAGCTTTGCATCACACATATCAGAATATTCCAATAGGAACAGAGCCTTAAATGTACAAGTAACATTAGATTTTTTTGTGTAGCTTCATGAATTAAGACTTACGATTTAATAATATTCCCAATTGTATGGTCCTCCTTGTTTATAGTAAACAGACAGGCATTAGGTACTTTTGTGTCCTTAGTAATTGTTATCCTATAGAAAAATAAAAAAGCATTACAACTTATCGGTATTTTAGCACATAAATTAGCATAAATAAAAGAGGTTTTGGGTTATCAAACAAGATCATCTACATACTTTTCTGTTGCAGCATCCGATTTGGGCACAAAATAAAGGGGAGGAAGAAGTAGGTGTAATTGATGATGCAGTGTGGGAGTCTGTCTTGGAATATATTCCCAAACTGTCATTAAGTGAACCGGGAAGGATGTCGCAAGTATATACTATTCATAGAACCTATAGATCCACTGAATTCTTACATAGGGTTGGTGTGAGAACTACCTCTGAATGTCTGAGATGTATGACTGAGGGAGAGGGTATTTTGCATATGTAGTGGGAGTGTCCGAGATTACAGGTGTTTTGGGTAGTAGTACTTAGTCAGATTGAAGAAAGGTATTGATGTGTGGTGCCGTGGCTCTGTTGGTGTGTATACTGGGTTATATTAAAGGAATTGAAATTAATAATACACAGAAGGTGGCAGTCATCAGATTATTTATTATTCATGGCAAGGAAACTGATTGCCAAGAACTCGATCAGTGCTGAGCCCCCCACTAGGACAGAATATATTAAGCAAGTGGACTATACATTCCTCAAGCCGTATTGTATCTATTACAAGGGAACTCTATGTCAGTATTTGATAATCTATGGAGTGCATGGAGGAAATGAAGAGTGGCAAGGGGAGTTAATACCCGGGTGATGGTTTAAAGAACAGACTCATATCCAGCTATATGATATGTGGTATTGGACTGTATAATCATTAAAATATTAGCATGAAGTTTCCTCATATTTTCATAAATGAAAATATGAGGAAGCATCATGCTAATGTTTTGTATTAAGATTTTATTCTGGTTAATAAAAATATCTGATTAATAAAAAAAAAAAAAAAAAAAAAAAAAAAAAAAAGTCCTGATGGAAAATAGAAGTTTTCTCTGATAAAACTGTTTTGAATTGAATACTTGCCAGTGTTAGGCTTTGAAGAAATGTTATCAAAGTCACGTGCAGTTTACATGTGATTGTAGAGCATTTCAACTCTGGAAATGCAATGGAATTTTTTTTCTTTATCTCATTCAAGACTGTAGGGAAAATTTGCAAATAAAAACTATTCCCCATCAGAGAAAATGACAAGCAGCAGATCCGAATATCGTACGATGTGTCAGTTTACATTAGAATATAACAGCAGTGGACCGGAGACTTCCATAAATCTCATACACTTTGCTGAAACTGTATCACAACAAATACAGAAGAAACAAATATTCATCCAGAGAGCTTAGAGGCGACGACAGCGGCGGTGGGCGCCCCCGCGGGGCAAAGACAGAGGTAGTGGTGGTGTCCCCCACGGGGCAAAGGCGGTAGGTGCACCCCCCTGCGGGGCAAAGGCAGCGGAGGTGGGCGCCCCCACGGGGCAAAGACAGAGGAAGTGGGGGTGCCCCCCGCAGGGCAACCCGCTTGTCTTTTACCGCTATACCCCAGTGGCAGGCTCTCCCCCATTTTCCTGTACATCATATGGTAAGGTGAATGGGGTCACTCAACAAAATGATGGAAATAGAAACTTAGAGAAAAAAAAAAGTTCTGTCTCTTGGAAGGAGGGGAGGAAAAAAAGTGGAGAGGTTAAAAGATGGGAACCTGGCTGAACCAAAGAAACTAATGAGGACCCCCCTCTTGTGAGAGTATACTTGTATCCAGAGTATGTAAGAAGCCATCACGACACCGCTCACTTTCCGGTAACTCACTTTTTTTCGCCCTCAAACAGCAGGAAGGACTCGAAGGCCGGCGGTGCGTTCATCCTGGTGCTCGGCTCCCGCTTTCCTCCTCACAGCTCACTGCCTGGTGTACGTCGTCAGGGCGCCGTGACGCCACATCCTGTCTCCTGCGACTGGCGCGCTGCTCGCCTATGGCAGCCATTTTTGTGAAGTCCATCGTATTACATCGCGATGACTCCATAGTCACACAGAATGAGGCATAACGTGCGGTTCTGGAGTGTAGCTTCCAGGCTTGCGGCACTGGAATGTGACTATTAAATGGTAGTGAATAAATAAATGGTTTATAATGGGTATGTGACATAAGCAGCACAGTTTTCGCCTCGTAGTTGCCCTTTTCAGACATGGCGTCCGGGGTGCTTCCGCCTTCCTGCTCGGCCTGTCACGTGTGCCGAGGCTGCAGCGCTCTGGAGTGTTGCCCTTCGTCTGATTGGCTGCTGTCTTGCGGGGTTGTGAGTGTGAGAGCGCTGCGCTGGGGACTCCTGTGCTGGGGATAGCGCGGCACTTCCAACACTGCGTCACACTATGTCCTGCCAGGTGGAGGCAGCGAGGGACGGAGCGGAGGACGCGGGCAGGCTGGACGGGGCTGAGCAGGTAATGGCAGGTAGGACTGGTGTGGCCCCGGGCGGCGGGCGCACGAGGAGAGGCTGGGCTGTACACACCTGTCGTCATCCATCCACTTCTCATGGCAGAGTGACTCTGCTCTGCCCCAGACAGAAGCATGTGGGGTTCCCCAGATTCAGGTGATCCCTGGTAACCTCACCCCAGATCCCCTAATAAGGAGCAGTGCGTGTCCCTATGGCGGTAAACACAAGCATACCTCTCAAGTTACAGGGGCTCTCCACCACTAGGCTTTATTTTACACATGGCTCAAGATGGTCTGAAAATAAAGAACAAGCTTCATAGTCTTCTGCCTGACCTCTGCTGTTCCTCCACGGCTGGGCCGGTCACTATCCCGCCGAGCCATAAGGCTGCATTCACACGATTAGCAGCATGTTGGACGCAGCGTATTACCTCTGTGTCCAAAACACTATGCTTCTCCCAACCGCAGCGGGTTTTCAGACTTCCGTCTCTCCGCACCATGTTCATTTCATGCTTCGGAGTCGGAAGAGATCACCATCAGGTGCAGGCAGGGAGAAGCCTCCCTGTATCCAACGCAGATAGTGAGTACAGGACGGCTGCGGTTCCGGCCTGGTGGCGCTGCATCCAACACGCACTGCCTCCGGAGCATGTGCACATACCCTAAGGGTACATGCTCACAATCAGGCTTCTTCATGTGGAGACACTAGTGTTCACTGTAGGAAAGCACGCTGTCAGTGCCCACGATCAGGATTGTGGGCACAGTGGATTTTCACTGTGTTCTCCTTGCTCAGAACGCTCGTGTCTCCATAAGGGTATGTGCGCACTGGTCGGGTTAGGGCTGGATTAGCTGTGTAAACCGCCGGTCGGTTTACATAAATTTCATGCAAATTTATGTTAATCCAAACCGGCGTTTGGATTAACATAGAAACCTATGTAAACCGACACCCGCTGTGCACACAGCGGCGGTTTACACATGCTCATCCGTTGCTAACCCGCTGGGTTCCCAGCGGGTTAGCAAAGAATGAGCATGCTCTATATTCCGGCCGGTTCTGCAGCGGCTGCAAGCAGAATCATGTGCTGCTTCCAGCCGCTGCAGAATCGCCGGCGCTAACCCACTGTGCACCGCCGCACACCCGCCCGTCTCCCGCAGCACGGACCCGACAGGAAGCCGGTGGACGGCTCCGGAGCTTCCTGTCGGGTCCCGCCCAGCCGCCGCCGCCACAAACCCGCCCACCGTGCGCACATACCCTTAGGGTACCGTCACACAGGGAGATGCTGCCGGCGATCGCGGGAGCGCGCATCCCTGGCAGCATCGCCGGGGAGATGTCAGACGGAGCAACTTACCGGCGATGTTGCCGCGGCTATGCAACCCAGCGAGCGGTAACCCGCAATGTTGTAGATAGGCGGAATCGCCCGCAACATTGCAGGTTGCCACGTTACACAGGGCGATCAGGCATGATCGCCTCAGCAACATCGCCAGGTTTCCCAACAACGTTGGGAAACCTGGCGATGTTGCTCAGGCGATTTTTCTCCTGATTATCGCCCTGTCACAGGAGGCAACTCTCCAGCGATGTCGCCGCAACTTGGCCACGCCCCTCAGTTGCCGGCAACATCGCCGGCGACATCTCCCCGTGTGACGGGCCCTTTAGAATAAATGAACATGCCGCGGCTCTGAAAGTCATGCCACATGTCAGTTTACAGAGCTGAAAAAAGATCATCCACTGGGCTTGTACTGCAGAATGCAGCATATTGGAAGCAGCGAAAACACGCTGCTAATCCTGATCATGGGCACGCAGCTTGGCTTTCTTATGGCTCTTACATAACATGGTTGCTAATTGGTTACAGTGATCACATGACACCTTATGCTGGAAGAGAAGACTAATGGTGTCTGTGTTTTGTTTGGCTACAGTACCATAGAGAAGAAAGACACTGAATATAACTTGTGCACACCTTGAAAATGTATTGAAAAATAGTATCAAATAATAATACTATTTTTCAATATATTTTCAAAGTGTGCACAAGTTCTATTCTAGTGTCTTCTCTGTGGTCCAGTCTTTCCACCTTGCATTCAGGAGCACCTTTGACTTACAACAATGATTTATTCGTTATTATTTAGGCTGTATACCTCCATCGTTTCTTTTCATTATTTGCCTGCAGCACTCAAAATGGCATTCTGTGCCAGAAATGAAGACTGGTGGGCTCATGGGCAAAATTGCTATGGAATGGGCTGAGTATGTGTTATATATTTTTTTTCAAGTCCACCATGAACCCATTTGTAGGATAAAATCTAGTAGTGGCCAACCCCCTGAGGAAACTCAGCGTTTTGACACAGCATATTGCTGCTGCGTTCAAAACACTGTGTTGTACAGTACAAGCACAGTAGATGGGATTTCTATAAATCCTATGCCCACTATGCTTCTCCTGGTCACAGTGAACTTTCAGTTGTGGTGTGGGTTGCCGCGATCCCGCAGCATGTTAATTTCATGCTGTAGAGTCAGGAGTTATCTCCTGCGGGTAAATGCAGGGAGAAGCCACCCTGCACCCACCACAGATCGTAGGCACAGAGCGGCTGTGGTCTCCCTGCGCTCACATGCGAGTTCCCACGGCTTCCTTCAGGTCCAAAGGAGCTGCGTAAAAGACACAGCACCTCCGCATAATTAGCATATACCCTAACAATGTTTCACCTATGTAACACCAATGTTGTGGTAGTCCTTGAGTTGCCACATTGTAGATACCTGTGAGTGTTGCACCAATGGTTTCACCGCCTCTTACCTAATATACCGTTCTCACTGCCTTTACCAGTGATTGGCTGCTGTGGTTACATTAAGGGTACCGTCACACCAGGTGACATCGCCGGCGATTTCGCAGCCAACGCAGGGGTGTGGCCTATCAGCGACGGTGAGTCGCCCAGTGTAAAGCGGTGATATTTTGCCGAAAAATCAGCTGAGTGGTCGCCTGGTTTCGCAGCACTGCTCTGAAACCAGGTGACCACTCCCAGGCGATGTGTACATATCGCCCCATGTAACATGGCGATTGGGGATGTTACAGGCGATAGGAGCCATAGGCTCCCATGTTACAGGATCGCCGCTGGGGTTTGTAGACACCCCAACGGCAATGTTGCCTGTAACATCACCAAAGCGATCGCCACGTGTAAACACGCGATGGTGACGCTGGCGGGGTGCCAAAAAGGTGCGCGCTCCCGTGCGTCACCGGCGATGTCTCCGGCGAAGTCACCTGGTGTGACGGTACCCTAAGATATAACATCTCCTGCCAGGCATAAAAAAAAAGGGCTGCTGAAGACCAGCAGAGCAGTGCTGGGACTTTACAGGAGCCACTTGTTTGTCTTTTCATTTTAGAACAATTTTTGTTTCACTTCTGTAAATGCATACAGATTGTACAAAGTGGTCTGAACCTCCTGGTTGTCTATGTACAGGGGCCTCCCTACTGTCCCGTGGCAGCTTAGTTTGGATTCCCGTTCCCGATGATTTTGTTTGGCAGGGAAATATGCAGCTGCCAGATTATTCAGGCAGTGAATCTTATTGAGGAGACAGGAGCAGTCAGCCAAGAGTTCCTGTATGGCTGGAAACACACTATCCTACTTACATGCGAGTCTCTCAAACGAGACACGGATGAGTGACCCTGAACGGCCTCTCCCTCTCTGGATGGCAGTGTGATGCTGCACAAAAACACAAGCAGCTGACACTCCCGTCCAGAGATGGAAAGGCCGTTCAGGGTCACTCATCCGTGTCTTGTTCGAGAGACTCGCCTGTAAGTAGGATAGTGTGTTTCCACCCTATATGGCACAGTCAGGAGAGAGGTGTAGGCTGGCCTATCAAGTGTCTATGGCCTTCTTAACTCTTGGGCAACCATTATAGGCACGTTGCTCAGAGTATTACAGTAAGTGGATGTGGGCAGACATTAGTCTGTACAGTTACGTGATGTGACAATTTTGTGCACCTCGTATCGTCACACTTACAGCAGGGATGGGATAGAACTGATGAGCTGGGCATAATGGTGAACATATTTTCTGCTTAAGTATAGGTGCCCACAATCAGGATTAGTAGTGTTTTGGACACAGTTTCAATTTCTTGTACAGAGACACTTGAGTTTCATGCACTGGAGAATGCAGTGAAAATACCCTGATCATAGGCACATATCCTTTTAGGGGTTGTTCACTTCTAGAACTGCTTCCCCCCCTCCTTCTCATTCTCATGTTAGGCCTCATTAAAATAAAAAAGCATATACTTACCTCCTGCACTGGTATGGTGTCGGCGATCACGTTTCTTGGGCTCTCATGAGGTTGCGACATCACACGAGCCCGGCACCCAATTATTGCCGCCTTCACAGTCCCCCAACTTTGGACATGTAAGTGTTTTGCAGGAAGTGAGCTGTAATCCCAGCTGTCATTTCCTGGTAATTATTTACACGTCTGAAGGCTGAGGGACAGTGAAGGCGGCGGTGATTGGGTGCAGGGCTCGTGTGATGCATGGGGAATAACAAGGGGTTGTCCTAGTGGTGGAAAAACCCCTTAAGTACATAGAATCCTAGACTCACAGGTGCTATTCCCACTTTATATGAAGGTGACTTATCCTGTGGGATTGCCCTGGAATTAGTCTTACAAAACACCCTTTAGACTGTGTTCCCACAATACGTTCTCTAGTGAGTTTTTGATACTGTGTATCTTCTCTGTGTCAAAAACGCAGTATCTTACAGTTCCAGTAAAGCTGATAAGATTTATAGGAATCTATGCTGCTGCGTATATTTCAATTCCACATTGTCATCTTCTTTTGCTGGTACCCCAGGTTTTCCCCATTTTTGGCATCTACCTCCAAACAACCCCGCAATGAGGTGTTTGATTATGTAAGCTTTTCAGCCTCTTCAATGTTTGCATTGTTCCATCTACTTAGTAGAGGTTGTGCAGATTGGGACAATACCTCAGTGCCCTTTCCACTGCTATCACTTAGACAGCAGGCAGGCGGATAGCACAATTACAATCTGTCATTGATGCTCTAAACCTGCAAAACTCCTATTTATAGGGATATAGTCATGTTAATACTTCCTTATTTAAACAGAGACCAGACCCACTATCGGCTGATGATTGGTACTTCAACTTCTCCAACCTCTCCAAGTAGCCGCTCCTGCCAAGGTAAAGCAACATCTGACCAGATGTCCCACTACCGTGGAGCTTTAGTATTGCATGGCAACTATTTGTAGGAATGACATTCCATGAAATACATGACCTTGCTGAGTTCATAGAAGTTGCTCTTAACCCCTTCACCATCCGGGAATTTTTCATTTTTTTGCTTCCAAGAGCCATAACTTTTTTATTTTTTTTTATTTTTCCGTCAATATAGACATATAATGGCTTGTTTTTTGCGGGACGAGGTTTACTTTCAGATTCATTTATTTTATCATATAGTATATAGGAAAATGGGAAAAAAAATTCAAATGCGGTGAAATTGCAAAAAAAAGTGCAATCACACGTTTGTTTTTTGGGTTTTTTATTCGCCATGTTCACTATATGGTAAAATTGACATGACAATGTGATGCCTCAGGTCGGTACGAGTTCGTAGGTACCAAACATGTATACCTGTACTGTTATCTAAGTGATGAAAAAAAATTCAGACATTTGAATGAAAAAAAAAAAAGAATCACACTTTTTGTACCATGTTCAGCGACCTGTAATGTTCTTATTTTTTGGGATCTGGGCTGTGTGTCAGCTTATTTTTTGTGTCTTGAGCTGATGTTTCTATTGATACAATTTTTGGGTGGATGCCATGTTTTGATCCCCCGTTATTGCATTTTATAGCAGTGTTGCAGTGACCAAAACATTTTAATTTTGGAGTTTTGACCTTTTTTTCCGTTACGCAGTTTACGGCTCTCATTAATTGATTTATATATTGATAGATCGGGCATTTCTGAATGCAGCGATACCAAATATGTGGTGGTGTTTTTTTTTTTTTTTTTTCTTTTTTTTTTTATAAATATTTTTATTTTGAGTGGGAGAAAAGGGGGGTGATTTGAATTTTTTTTATTTTTTTTTTTCTCATGTTTTCAAAAACTTTCACTAATTAATTCTTGTTTTTACACAGCCCCATAGGGCGCCACAGCATTGCAGTGAGCTGATTGCTTCTGACAGATCCCAATGAGCTGCAGCACATTGGGATCTGTCAGAACTGCGCACTGTGAGTGGTTGGCAGCACTTGCCAACGGCTCATGGGAAGTGCTCCATTTTAGCTTCCAGGGTCAAGCCAGGACCCTGGGCTGTCACGTGAACGCCGGAGATCCCACAATTTCATTGCGGGAACACCATTGCAGGTGGGATACAGCATGTTCCCTGCAGCGGCACCTTTGGATCCTGATGTCAGTGATTGAAATGCCACAGTTTTGGGGTTCCAGGTCTATCTGTTTTTAACCAGATAGGCAGGGATCCAGTTTTTCCTCCCATGTATCCCTATGGTGCCGGATTGGTCATGTAGGGCCGTCTGTTTGTGTATTCAGTGCAGGATTCATTTTTGTCCTGTTTTTTTCCAGGACCCAGAATCGTAGACTGCACGGTTTTTGGGCACATCGGACAGAAACAATTCCTGGGTGATCTGGATCACATATAATAGTAGTAAATGGTGTCGGATTCCAGGAAAAAAACAGGATTGTTTTCCGGATCCGGTTTTAGTTACAGAACAAATGCATTGTTCCACCAAGCCCAATTTTCATTCTGGATCTCTCTCTGTCTGTCTGGATCTCTCTCTGTCTGTCTGGATCTCTCTCTGTCTGTTTGGATCTCTCTTTGTCTGTCTGGATCTCTATTCAAATGAACTTTATTGGCAAGACTAAATACATACTAACATTGCAAAAGCAAATGGTAAATATAGGGGGATGGGGGTAGGGAGTGGGGAGTAGGGAGGCATATAGAGATCCAGGATATATCAGGAATCTAGAATCCCTGAGGAAGGAGTTTGGGATACGACTTTGAAACGCGTTGGAAAATAAAACTAGCTACTACCATATCCAGGCATAGCGGTGTCTCTGGTTTTTCCATCATACGAAGACAGCAGCTCGGACCACGAGGTACTTTGTCCTGCAGAAACTCAGGATATATCAGGATCCTTTTAGAGGGTAGGGGCATGTCCAGGGTGGGGTATAGAAGTGTATGACATATCAGTCTCCTCTTAGTCTGCGGCAGGCACATATTGCGCTGCTATGGCCGCTGTTCTTTCCTCTTCCCTTAGTAGTATTGGCAGTTTCTCTTTTCCTCTTACCATTGAGGTGAAGTCTGGGAGGAGATCAGACAGTTTCTTGAAGTCTGGCTCTCTCTGGCTCTCATTGCCTCTCATTGCCAGCATTTCCTATGGCTGCAGCATTTACTATGAAGAAAACGGAAACTTCTAAAAACAGGATTCGGAAGCATAATTACCATCCGTTTCAACAAATCTGTTCTGTCCGTGTGGTCCTTCAAAAAACAGGATCCACACAGACAAGCAAAGAACGTGATGTGAAGGGGCCACACAGTTGCTAATTTTCATGTGTACCATTGATTAATGAGACAAAAATTATTATGATTGTTACTTTTTAAGTGTGGAATCACCTTCTGTGAAATTAGTTTTATGTAGTAGCCTACCTACAGAACTCCTACTTCTGTTATCAGAATTGTTCCCTTTATGAGCTTTGTGCAGTCTGTTGTCAGACATGGGCTGTTAATGACAAGGTCTCCGACATGAGCAGGTGCAACTGTTTCTCCTGGCTGCACTCTCTGGAGATGGAAGAGGTCTGGAATATGAAAATTACTATCGAAAGATTTTTGATTCAAATCGTTTGGCTTCTTTCTCTTTACGTTAACTAATGTGTTTGCTTGCTAATATCTAGGTGTTTAGAGTTTCTCCTATTGTAGCATTCCTCACCAACTGTAGAATGATCCTGTCCACAAAAGTCTGCTGATGGAGCATGTGGCCAGACCTGTCCATGGCCTTCATCTGCATTTGAAGAGCACTGCACATCGGGATCCTGTTTCTCTATTGGAGTTTGGTCACCTGTTCCTCCATCAGAGGCTATTTGTCACTGGAGTGCTGTATGGTCTTTAATTATGGTAGTTCTAAGGCTGGTTTCACACTAGTGTATTTTTGAATCTGGGGACATGCAGAAAAAGCCTGCATGCCTCCGCACTGATAAACTGGATACACCCGCACTCCATGCGGGAGCATCCGTTTGCAGATTTGTCAGGGATCTGGTGGTTGCTAAATGACATGCCCCCAAGGGGGCGAGTCATTTAGAAAGGCATTCTGCCCATGCGCAAAACATTGAGCATGGATCGGAAATCCAGATCCACCCGAGTCCAGAGTAATCTGTGACTCATAGACCCCAATTCTAATTTTACGCGTGGTGCCCTAGGTCCGTGTGGATCCATGTGTTCACGTTTTTTTCCACGGAGACAAAATCGCAACAAGATGCAGGTTTTGTCTCTGCGAATAAAACATGTGAACACCTGCATGCACCTGGATCCAGGGCAAACTGGACACAACTGGATGCACCCGCAAGTGTTTTCGGACCCATTGAAAATCATTGGGGCAAAAAACTGATGCGGGTGCATTCAGTTTGCGATGGATTCACACCGATGGCGAAAAACACCAGTGTGAAACTAGCCTAACAAGTACAGGAGGAGAACATGTAATTGTTATATAATGGGTAGGTGCCACGCAAAATCACACCCCCAATATATCTGTTAAAATACAGATAAAGTAGCCAAACCCTTTAAGGACTCTTACTGTTGGGTAACGTATGTAGGCACTTTATATTTTGGGGACACATTGCAAGAACTGTGCCAGGCACAGTTATTTTGGGGGCACTGTTGGAACAATTATTAAGGAAATATACTTGTTGCTATGATGGCATTCTCACTGGCAGTCTTTTTGGATGACAGAGTGGGCGCTTACTGTTGGGGTAACTCCATAATAATCTTTATATAGCGCCAACATATTCCGCAGCGCTTTACAATTCAGAGGTTCATATACAAACAGTCATAAGTAAAAGTTATAAAGAAATACAATAATTAAACCAAATTAATGACGGCCCTGCCATAAGAGCTTACGATCTACAACGAGGTGGGGGTGACACACAGTACAGGTGCTATTTACAATGATGGTCCAGCCAGCTTGAGGGAATGGGGAATAGATAAGAGCTGCATGAATGGTCACCAGCCATTCTTTTGGGTCTGGTGGAGTGAATTCGATTTGGAAGCATGATAGGCCACCCTAAAAGATGTGTTTTTAGCGAGGGCTGTGGAGTCGGAGTTAGTTTTGGTTGGAGTCGGTAGAAATGTACCGACTCCGACTCCAGCTTTAAAAAAATTTATTAATATTTCATAATTGAACTTTCATATGAATTTTTATAAATGTTACTCAAATATATATGTTCTATCAAACTATGAACAACAGTGATAAGCAGTTCTGCTGGAGATAGACATCTCTTACTTCTTGTGTGTCACTGTTCTCCACTGCCCTTCTAATCTTATACTTGGTTAACCTCATGCTGCCCCAACCCCCCTACTTACAATGTATGAAACTAAAAGTGAAAATGTGTTGCAAATTCTTAGTAGTAAAGCTCCTCCTCGTCTAGACTAGATCATACTAGGTGTTCATCTCCCAAGCATCTCACAGCTGCCTGCTACTCAGAAGAGGAAGACTGTAAGAAGTATTGTCCTTTCAACAAACTTTGCATCAGTTAACTGTGAGTACATGAGGAATAATAACAGTATTACTGACCACTATATCAGTTGTACGACCTGGCAATAATTTTGTACAATTGTTTTTAGGAAAAACAATTGTCATTTGGATTGTGAATGCAGAATTAAAAACCTGAGACTGTCAAAGAGGCATCACATTAAATCAGCTGTATTTGAACATTTCACCATCACTCAAGATGGAAAACATTATGTCTGTCAGTGTATGACAAATGATCCAGACGAAAACAGATGCTGTCAAGCCAAGATCAGTGCATATTCAGGCAAAGATAAAAATGCTCCTACCAGAGCTTCTATTCTAAAGAGACATTTACAGCGCTTTCATCCAGAAGTACTGAAAGCAGTGGAAGAGAGAGACTGCATCCAAACCTAGGAACCAGTGCCCAGCTCTTCCAGCCAAACAAAGAAGCAGAGATATTTGCAGCCATCAGTTGCAAGATATTTTGTCAGTGACAAAGTTACTGTGACAATGACAGTAGATACATTTAAAAAACAGATCATAGAGCTTGTTGTTGTAAAGGATATGTGCCTATTTCATTATTTTCACGACCAGCTTTTATGTGTCTGAATGGGGAAATGGCCTGCAAGCTTGGTGTTTCTCTGGAGAGAGTATTAGAAAATTAGTAATCAAAGAAGCTTTTAAACAAAAGGAAGAACTTAAAAAAACTCTCAAGGGACGCTTTCTGTTTCTTAAAATGGATGCCTGCACACGTCACAGAGTGAACTATTTTGCCATAAAAAAGTGGGACACCTGCTGGCTGTCATAGCAGCGGCGCAGAATAGCGCTACACATATTCATGAAATGGTGGATGGGGCTGGGAGGACGGTCACGGAAGTGGAAGACATACTAACCGTCTTTACAAGCTTCTATAGTGCACTCTATTCCTCGGAAGGGAGGGTGGTGGATGGGGAGATAGATAATTTTCTGGAAATGGGAGTGCTCCCTAAGTTGAGTGAGGAAAGCAGAGAGAGACTGGAGGCCCCCATTACTGAGGAGGAGATGACACATGCTCTGCATGGCATGGCAAATGGAAAAGCCCCAGGCACTGATGGTTTACCGACAGAAGTGTATAAGCAGTTTTCAGACCTTTTACTCTCTAGACTGCTACAGGTATTTGAGGGAGCCAATAGGAAACGACTACTGCCGGATTCCATGAGGGAGGCAATGATAGTGGTAATCCCGAAGGAGGGGAAGGACCCCAAGATACCCGAGTCATATAGACCAATTTCATTGTTAATTACCGACGTTAAAATACTGGCAAAAGTATTGGCTACTCGACTGTCTGGGGTTGTCTCCTCCTTAATACATCCGGATCAGTCGGGGTTCATGCCCAGTAGATCTACAGCGACTAACATACGTAGATTGCACCTCAATCTCCAGCTGCAGGCCGATAACGTGGGAAGTAGAGTAATCGCTTCACTAGACGCCCATAAGGCGTTCGATAGTGTACAGTGGAATTATCTGTGAGGGTTATGCAGTGGATGGGGTTTGGGCCGCGATTTATGGAATGGGTACAATTGCTATACTCTCAACCTACGGCCAAACTTAGAGTAAACGGGGCGGTGTCTTCATCTTTCCAACTTTCTAGGGAACTCGACAGGGATGCCCCTTGTGCCTCCCTACTTTTTTCCATAGCAATTGAGCCGCTGGCTGCGGTTATCAGGAAGAAGCGAGAGATCAAGGGATTCCAATATGGGAGGTTGGAAGAGAAAATTGCTTTGTATGCTGATGATCTCCTGTTGTTTCTTGGAGATCCAGAGGGATCATTGAGCTGTGCCATGCAGATCATTGAAAGTTTCGAGACAATATCAGGATTGAAGATTAATTGGTCCAAATCTGTACTGTTCAAAGTAGATCGGGGAGTGGAGTGGTCAGAGAGAAATGTAGAGGCGAATAGGTTGCAGTGCACGGAGGTATTTAAATATTTGGGGGTGCAGGTTTCTATGCCTATTTCAGATTACTTGAATGTCAATCTTGTGCCTTTGGTTAAAAAACTCCGAGAGAAGATAGAGGTTTGGGTTAAGTTGCATTTAACGGTGGTGGGGAGGATCAACCTTCTTAAAATGATTATAATGCCCAAATTACTTTACATCCTACACAACGCACCTATCTGGATTTCCAAGAAATGGTTTAGGTCACTAAATAGTTTGTTTAGAACCCTGGTATGGGGCAAGAAACAGGCAAGAATTCGATTAGAGATACTTAAAAGGCCCAAAGACGAGGGGGGGTTAGCGCTCACAAATCCTGAATTGTATTTCTTAGCGGCTCAAAGCCAACACTTTAGGGGATGGGCATGTCCGGGGGGGAAGGGGTCCATACGGTATCTCCTGGAGCACTGTATGTGTGGGAGACCAGTAATGGAAGGCCTGGAAGGGAGGTCTATGAAACGGCTGGGAGGCGCCAGTCCCACGCTGGACCTGATACAAAGGGTTTGGGATTCATTGAAGAAGGTGAGAGGGATACAGGGACTAACCAAGTATACACCCATATGGAATAACAATGGTCTTCCTGAGTTAGAAAAAATTGGGACTATAAGAGAATGGGATGCCAAAGGAATAACTCGGATGGATCAAATTTTGGAAAATGGGAATATGAAGCCATTTCATCAGTTGCAGGGAGAATGTTTACTATCGGGCACGGAGTGGTATCGTTATGAACAAGTTATCCCAGAGGAATACACAAAATATGAAGGTGGAAGTAGACCTGGTCCTTGATTATGTCTGCCAGGAGGGGATTACCAGGGGGTTATCTCGAGCACATACAGGGATCTCATGCACACATTTTTGCTTCAGTTTCCACTGAAGTCAAGGGAAAAATGGGAGGCAGAGCTTGGGCATATTGAGAACGATGTATGGGAGACCATCTTGGAATATATTCCAAAGCTCTCTTTAAGTGAACCTGCAAGAATGTCACATATCTATGTAGTCCACAGGGTTTATAGATCGCCACTACGACTGCATGGAATGGGGCTGAGGGAAACCTCTGCATGTCCTAGGTGTGGGAGTGACGGTGCGGGTATACTCCACATGATGTGGTAATGCCCCAGGTTGACCACATTCTGGTCTGGAGTATTGGATATGATTGGAGGGGCGTACGGATGTGTGGTTTCTGGAGATCCTGTTACATGCTTATTGGGGTATATGGAGGAGATTCCAGTTGTGTCTAATATGAAAATAGCCATTGCAAGGTTATTCTACTGTGCTAGGAAATTAATTGCGCAACATTGGACTGGGAATGACCCTCCTACTAACGAGGAGTTTTCCAAACGAGTGGAGTATATCATACAACTAGAAAGGGGCATCTATGATAAGAGAGGGAAGCAATCCCTACATGACATCATATGGGGACCATGGATTCAGTTTAAAGGATTGTGAGATCTACTGTACGTTCTGAGGTGTGCGGGAGGGAGGATGAGCTGCTGACGTGAGAGGAAGCCAGATTAAGGGAAAACAACATATAGTTCCTTGCTGCATTGTTTGTGAAGGGAATGGAGGGAGGTACTGCTGCCAAGGGGAGGGTGGGGGTGGGGCTTTGGGGTTCATATTAAAATGATTGTATTTATGCCATGCTGAATTGGAATTACTGACGTGTTTATCAAAAGTTCAATAAAAAAGTATTTGATTTAAAAAACTATTTTGCAATCAATGTCCGATTTGTTTGTGACAAAAATGAAATAGTTACCAAGACATTGGCAGTAAAAGACACCAAAGCTCATCACACAAGTGAGTTTCTTCAGGTCTTGGTGGAAAAGGTTCTGCAAGACTATGAACTTAAAAAAGAGCAAGTTCTTTCTGTCTTAACTGACAATGCTTCAAATATGATAAGTACTATTAAGCTAATGAATGAGTGTATGACCAGCAGCTAGAAGAACATTCTGGGTCCACAGACACAGAAATGTTTGAAATAGAGTAACACAGTATAACTGAGGAGCAAACTGAAGTTGCTTCAGATGATCAGCAACATGATAGTTTAGATGATCTTGTTGAAACTGTGTCAATACGTTCTTTCATTCATCACATGCGCTGTGTTGTGCATACGCTACAGCTGGCTATAAGAGACAGTCTGCAAGAAGGACATGCTGTTGCACTGATTGTAAAGGTGAGAAAATTGGCCTACTGTTGCCAGAACCCCTAAAGTTGACTCAATTTTGAAGAGACGTGCTGGAAAAGGGGCAATTATTGATCAAGCCACACGATGGGGCAGTACTTACTTAATGATTCAGCGCTTGGTTGAACTGAAAACCTTTCTTGTAGACCTGGCTAACCCTCAACTGACGCTAAATGAAAGTCAGTGGAATCAGGTGACTGAGCTGGAAAAATTGCTAGAGCACCCATTTACAGTGACTAAAAAATTACAAGCAGAGGACTTAACTTCAGGTATTTTCTTAAAGGAGTGGAAGAACCCGATGTTTCGCCTGTCCCAAAGAGGAGGGTTAATTGCAAGTGGCATTGCTACATCAATGAAACGGAGAGAGGAGCTACTATTACAAAATAACATTCTTTTGGCAGCTGTTTATGTAGACCCAATGCATCGGATTCTTCTAGATGATCAACAGCTAAGTAAAGGAAAAGAAGCTCTGTTTGAAATAGCAGTGAGGATGAAAGGGTTGCAGAACAGTCAGGAGGAACAAGAAGAATTTGGTCGTCCTGCCACATCTTCACCCTCCTCATCAACTGATGAAGAATTTAATTTCGAAAAGTATTTGGATCACAAGGACCGTGCAAGAAGATGGAAATGCAGGTGTGTCACGTCCGCGCTGCTCCAGGCTCAAACTCACCAAAGAGTCAAACTTTCCTTAAGCAGATTTCCAAGCTTTATTTTCCTTCCTCCACGCGTTTCGGTGCCTAGCCTGGCATCTTCATCAGGAATATCCCTGATGAAGGTGCCAGGCTAGGCGCCGAAACGCGTTGGAGGAAGGAAAATAAGCTTGGAAATCTGCTTAAGGAAAGTTTGACTCTTTGAGTTTTTTGAGCCTGGAGCAGCGCGGACCGTGACACACCTGCATTCCCATCTTCTTTCCGGATTTCACCACTGGTCAGTGGTCGGTGGAGGTCTTGCAGCAGCTCTTGATTGCTTCACGCTTTCAACCCAGTTGTGGGGATCACAACTGCACCAGGTGAGTGGTTTCATAACACCACCCTGCTTCACAGTGTCACTAGTGATAGGGCAGTGTTCCCCAACTCCAGTCCTCAAGGCACACCAACAGGTCATGTTTTCAGGATTTCCTTAGGATTGCATAGGTGATAATTGAATAACTTGTACAGGGGATAATTTCATAATCTGTGTAATGATAAGGAAATCATGAAAACATGACCTGTTGGTGTGCCTTGAGGACTGGAGTTGGGGGAACACTGTGATAGGGCACTATTGCGCCTCTTGTCCCCCACCCCTTTTATATTTTCTACAAGGACCGTGCAAAGCGTTCCCGCATAGAAGAAGAGTCATCCCAATCAAAGAACACAGCCAGTACATTTCAGCAGAATTTTTCATGTGCACTAAAAGAAATTGAGAAATTTGACCGTTCATCAAAAATAACAGTGCAACAAGCGATTCCTCTGTATCCTGTTATATATCCTGTATAGTTTTTGCTCTAAGTGGTCTGATTACTTATATGATGGTGAGAAACTGAATAAGCACGATGGTAATATTTTACAACAGTAAATTTATGTTACGAAGTGGCCATTTATGCCGGATCCGGAGCCTGATAAAATCCAGGAGTCGGAGTCGCAACTGTGGCTTACCAACTCCATAGCCCTGTTTTTAGCGAGCACCTGAAATTATATATAAGTTGTGGAAGGACCTAATTTCTTGGGGTAGAGCATTTCAGAGGATTCGTGCTGCTTGGGAGAAGGTTTGGATTAGTGCAGATGTTAGTCTAAAGTCACTCTCAGAGTGAAGAGAACAGGTGGAGTGATACAGAGAGGAGGGTAGAGAGGTAGGGAGGTGCTGCACTGTGAAGAGCTTGTGGGTGAGAACAAGCAATTTAATTTGAATTGGATCCTACAATGTATGGGCAGCAAGTGCAACTACTGGCACAGAGCGCAAACGTCTGAGTAACGGTTAGGTTAGCCAGATAGGTGACCCTGGCTGCTGCATTAAGGATGGACTGGAGAGGGGAGAGTTTAGTGAGAGGGAGGCCAATTAATAGAGAATTACAATAATCAAGGCGGAACTGTATTAGGGGGTTAGTGAGGGTTTTTGTTTTCCATTGTGAGAAAGGGGCGGAGATGTTCTTCACGTGCAAGCGGCAAGAGCAGGCGAGGGATTGTATGTAGGATGCGAAGGAAATATCGGCGTCATACATAACACCTAGACAGCGAGCCTGCTGCGTAGGCGATGTTGTGGTGCTGTACACTGAGAGGGAGATGCCAGATTTAGGGAGGTTATTGGAGGGCGGGAGCAGAAGTAGTTCAGATTTGGAAATGTTGAGATTTAGATAGAGAGTGGACATGATGTTGGAAACTGGTTACACAGTCATTGGTGTTCTTTATTAGAGCGGGAGTAAGGTCAGGGGAAGAAGTGTATAGTTGTGTGTCATCAGCATAAAGATGGTACTGAAAGCCAAATTTTCTGATGGCCTGTCCAATAGGGGCTGTATAGAGAGAGAGGAGAAGAGGGTCAAGGACTGAACCCTAAGGGACTCCAATGGTGAGAAGAAGAAGGGAGGAAGTGGAGCCAGCAAATGATACACTGAAGGAGCGATCAGAAAGATAAGAGAACCTGGAGAGAGCAGTGTTCTTCATGCCAATTAAGTGCAGCTTAGTGAGTAGGAGATGGTGGTCAACACTGTCAAAAGCTGCACACAGGTCAAGAAGAATAAGCAGAGACTGGTAACCATTACATTATGCTGTCAGAAGGTCATTGGTCCCTTTGATGAGGGCAGTCTCTTTAGAGTATAGTGGGAAGAAACCAAACTGTAATGGATGTAAAAGAGTGAGTGGAGAGGTAATGGGTGAGGTGGGAAGATTTTGAATAGGTGAGCAGTGACCACAGGAGAGAGAGACCGGAGTAGATGTGAGGGAATTGGGTCAGTGGTGCATGTAGTAGGACGAGAGGAAAGAGAGGAGCCTGGAGACTTCTGCTGTGACTTTGTTCAAATGTGGAGAGTGAGCCAGAGGGAATGTGAGGAGGAATGAGAGTAACGGCGCTTGAAGGCCGGCAGCTGATTTCCTGGCGGATGTTTTCTATTTTCTCTGTGAAATATTATTATAGGGTGCATTATAATAGTTACTAGTTCCCTGGATCAACGCCCTATCAAAGAATCTAGTATATATAACCGGTAATATTATATTTTTCAAGAAAGGCATCCAGGCCCTTCTTAAATGTTAGTAGTGACTCACTCATTACAACATCATGTGGCAGAGAGTTCCATAGTCTCACTGCTCTTACAGTAAAGAATCCGCGTCTGTGATTATGATTAAACCTTCTTTCCTCCAGACGTAGAGGATGCCCCCTTGTCCCAGTCTCAGGCCTAAGAGTAAAGAGATCATTAGAAAGGCCTCTGTACTGTCCCCTCATATATTTATACATTATTATAAGATCACCCCTAAGCCTTCGTTTTTCCAAGCTAAATAACCCCAAGTTTAATAACCTGTCTTGGTATTGCAGACCCCTCAGTCCTCTAATAACCTTGGTCGCTCTTCTCTGCACCCGCTCTAGTTCAGCTATGTCTTTCTTATACACCAGAGACCAGAATTGTACACAGTATTCTAAGTGTGGTCGCACTAGTGACTTGTATAGAGGTAAAATTATGTTCTCCTCATGAGCATCTATGCCTCTTTTTTTTTTACATCTTATCATTTTATTAGCCTTTGCAGTAGCTGCCTGATACTGGTCAGAAAAGTTGAGTTTGTCGTCCACCCAAGTCTTTTTCTGTGACATTTCTACTCAGTGTTTTACAATTAAAGGGAACCAACCACCCCCAATGACCCCCCCGGACTATTAATATGGCTCCCTACACCCAGCACATACATGTGCTGCAATGTTTTTTGCTAAAAAAACTGGTTTTTTAAAAGTAAAGATAATGCTTTATAAAGTTTCTACCGAAGGGACGGGTGGGCGTTACTTACATGGGGCTAAAGCCGAGATTCTGCTGCCACTCATCCTCCTCTCTCCCCTCGCAGCAGTAACGGCCAGCCCTTTGTTCAGCGTCACAGCCTGGTGCACGGGCTCGCATGCCCGTGCACACGTCATCAGCTACAGCCGGGTAGCGAGCGCGCGCTCTGACTTCCATAGCTGAGCACAGGAAGTCAGAGCGCGCGCTCGCTACCCGGCTGTAGCTGATGACGTGTGTACGGGCATGCGAGCCCGTGCACCAGGCTGTGACGCTGAACAAAGGGCTGGCCGTTACTGCTGCGAGGGGAGAGAGGAGGATGAGTGGCAGCAGAATCTCGGCTTTAGCCCCATGTAAGTAACGCCCACCCGTCCCTTCGGTAGAAACTTTATAAAGCATTATCTTTACTTTTAAAAACCAGTTTTTTTAGCAAAAAACATTGCAGCACATGTATGTGCTGGGTGTAGGGAGCCATATTAATAGTCCGGGGGGGTCATTGGGGGTGGTTGGTTCCCTTTAAGTAATTAATTATAAATTTATACTTCCTGTGCCCAAATTCATGACCTTACAGCTTTATTAAACTTCAACAACCATTTAATAAATCTTTCTGCAATATTAAATTATTCTGCTCTGTATTGATTCCCCTACAGAATTTAATTTGCAAATATTGGAATTCTACTCTGTATGCCCCCTACAAGGGCATGAATAAATGTTTAAAAAAAAAAAAAAAAAAAAAAAAAGTGGGCCCCAATATTAATCCCTGTGGTACCCACTGTTAACTGTATCCCATTCTGAGTGCTTTCAGTTAATAACCACCCTTTATTTTCTGTCACTGAGCCCATTGTTAATTAAGGCCGGCTTCACACCATGGATTTGAGTTGTCAGGCTGTGTCCAGTGCTTTGCAGGAGGCACCGGACACAGCCTGACAGTTCCAGACAAACAGAACCAGAGGGTTGATATGCCCTCCAGTCCTGTTTGCAGCCAGATTCGGTAGAGCGCAGCTGCAGGAGCTGTCCCTGCTGAAATGTTAGTATCGCGGTTTGCGGGGAGCTAGCCGGGGTCCTGAAATCTCAGCAGGGGACAGCTCCAGTTGCTAAAGTTCAGCGCAGCCGGTGCTGAGCTTCAGCACCCGCTGTCCGGGAACTTGACAGATTCTCTGTCGGGTCCGGATCGTCCCATGTTAGGGGGTGCTGGATCCGGGAGGATTCAGCAGGATCCGGTTTGGGTTAATTTTTTTGCCCCGGACACAAATACTGCAAGTTCCGATTTTGTGTCTGGGGCAAAAATAGAATGCAGCCTGATGCTGCCGGACAGGGACAAAACCGGATGGCAAATCGCTGCCATCCTTCATCATAGGGCTACATTATGTCCAAAATCGGGTCCGGGGCTGTCAGGTTCACACTGGACAGCCCCGAACCTGATCACACCGTGGTGTGAAGCCAGCCTTAGGCAGCCGTCAGACGCTTCAATATCGATAGCGATATTGTTAGCGATCACGTGCACGCGCGATCGCTAACAATATCGCTCACATCGTTGGTGAGCTGTCACACAGGCAGACTCGCCAGCGATGTGGACCAGCGAGATCGCTGGTAACTATGGTACACATCGGGTTACTAGGCGCCGCGCGGCGCTTAGTAACCCGACGTTTACCATAGATACCATCTCCCAGCATAGGCTCTGCCGCTGGGAGATCGTTCATCGTGGTGTCACACACCACGATGAAGCAGATTGATCAAGCGTTTATCGCTTGATATGAGCTCCGGCTCACCAATCTGCGATGTAACGATCAAGCGATTTTACATTGTAAAATCGCTTGATTGCACGCAGCGATGCACAAACGATATTGCTTAAGCGATCAAAAAGGAGGTCGCTTAAGCGATATCGTGCATTAAATTGAAGCGTGTGACGGCCGCCTTAGTTACATTTTTCCCTATTCCATTTGTCTCATTTTATGTATCAACCTTTTGTGCAGCACCGCATCAAATGCCTTTGAAAATTCCATATATGCAACGTCCACTGCATTTCCCTGCGCCAGTCCAGAACTTACCTCTTTATAGAAGCTTATAAGATTAGTTTGACAGGACCCCGAACCATTACAAATCAATTTTATGTTTTAATGTATTTTTAATTAAGCATTTCATCTCACAAATTCACATGGAACCAAGTGTATACATATGAGTGTTCTAGACTATTGTGATAGTGACTAGTTAGAACTCCCTTGTTATTACATCAGCAATATCATTTTTCATCAGGTATGTGGGTAAAGGGGGCGTTCAATGCCCGCACACCCATACTTCAACAACACAGACAGACAAAAACATACAAAAACTAAGATAGTGTCAATCTCAATCAAGGCAGAAAAGTAAGAAGGGAAGAGGGAGGGTGAGGCGGCATAGGGAACTCGTCCCTCTCAAGAAGTTTAATACTTTTTTGGGACCCCGGGAATCGAAGAACATGAGCCAGGGCCCCCAAACATGTAGGAATTTTGTGCAGATGGGCCATCTCTTCCAACTGGTCCGTCAGGGATGGGCACTGTGTCGTCTTCAGATATCTTGGGGTGATCATATGAGCTGCTGTTGGGCAGACTCTAAGATCTTTTTGGGATTTAATGAAACCTGGAAGCATGTATAATAGAGCTATTTGAGGGGACTTGTCTACATTATTACCAGTGTTTTTTTTTATTTTTTTTATCAGATGTTTTTATTCTGATTATTCGCCAAACAGATATACAAAACGTTACATCTAAGTTGCATACAAACCTTTTACAATATGTCCCAAGCTCCCATTACAGAATACAACCCCAACATCCCTCCCCCCCCCCCCCACCCCCTACCCTCTATAGATAGCACATATCACCTCCATTACCCATGTCCCTGCAGTCAGTTTTGCAAAGTATAATAACAGTCGAAAAGGAATATTAATAATATAACCGAGCACTAGACTTGCTTCGTATTTATAAGTTGACCTTGAAGAACAGTAAATCCCATAAGTTACACACCTAACTCCTTCCATCGCGCCCAGATTTGTTCAGATGTTGTCAAAGCTTCCCTCCTCCGATATATACATTCTTCTAAGCCAATCGTATATTCCACCTGTTGAACATACTCCTTCCTACAGTGGGGCTCGATCCCAATCCAGCCCCTAGCGATTAATTTCCTAGCCATATATAACAGTCTGGCTATCGCTAACTTCTGAGCGCTGGAAACCTGTATGTCTTCCACATACCCCAACACACACACCAGTGGGTTTCTAGGCACCACACATCCATACTTTCCTTCAATCATCGCAATCACCACCATCCAAAAGGCCTGCAGCCTCGGACGTTCCCACAACATATGCATGATTCCTGCATTTTCCTTCATAGATTTTGGACATTCTGACATGTCTCTCATCCCAATCCTATATAATAATTCAGGAGATCTGTACACTCTGTGAATGGTGTACAGTTGTGATAGCTGTCCCGGCTCACTTAGTGATAGTTTTGGGATATATTCCAAAACCGACTCCCAGATCTCATCATCCAGCGCTCCTAATTCCTCCTCCCATTTACTCAGAGCACCAATCGGATGCTTCAACAGAAATGTGTGTATAATATCTTTGTATACGCTGGTGATTACCCCCCTCTTAGTCCCCTCCATACAAATATAATCAAGGACTATATCTTTCTGTACCTGCAGTCCAGTTTCCCGTCTCTATTATTACCAGTGTTTAATTGGTAGGCAAGAGAATACAGAGTCCCAAAAAGGCTGCAGTTTACTACAACTCCACCATGTTTGTAGCATTCTCTATCCTCTATCACCACCACAGCACAAACATCCATCTGAGACCGTTGGGAATATGATGTGTGGGTTGTGTATAAAAACAAATGTTTTTAATGTGTTAATAGCCACTACTGTACCGAATTTACTATATATTTAGGAGTCTGAGTCAATCCATTTTATGCTGAGTCCACCAAAATGAACACTGACTGTCTCTATCTCCACAGCCCTGCTTTCTTTTTTGATCAGAAGTTGTGGTGAAGGCCTCTTTCATTAAGAGGCACATATCTCTTAATAAATCGTTTGAGTCGTAGTGGTGCCTTAAGGTTGGCGGCGGTTTGCTGTAAAACTTTCATTATTTTGAAGAAAAAAAAAAAATTGGATCATTTTGTAAATTTAGTAAACATGTAGACACAGCCCAAATCTTTGCTAGCAGTAAAGTTCAAGGCGCAATGGCTGCTTTTGTGTCCCCCATGTAAATAGTTGGGTATATGATTTCCTTGATGTTGCTTAGCTATTGGCAGAAGAAAGTTTAGTGTACTACCGTAATGGCACCATCGATGTCATTACTAGAATTTGGTACAACGCTTAAAACCGTATCATTGATTTAACTTGGAAATTTTTCCCTTATATCATAATGACACTGCTTTTATCGTGGCATTGGCTGTGATATCCCGACTTCTGCACGGTGAACTGTTCAGTGCAGTTACCAGTCTTTTGTCAGTGCCAGTGTATTTTATCACCACTGAATTTTTATGGCTAAAAAAATGCTTGTAAAACTGCCTTACATTCCTAGTTCATAAAACACCCTATATAAAAATATGTAAATGTTTAACCTATTCCTATGACACATAGGATGCTTGGTCATATACCTAAATATACCAACAAGCCTTGTTAGTGTAACATCTCCGGCAACTCAGGGGCGTTGCCATTTTGAAGCGACATCACTGGAGAGTTGCCCTGTGTAACAGGGTGATTTTCAATGGCGATAGTTGCTTCAGCAACATCGCTAGGTTTCAGGTCAATGTTCTGTCTGACATCGCAATAGCGATGTTGCAAGCAACTTCCCCCATTGAATCCAATGTTAGGGATTGCTGCCAGGGTTGAATTTAACCCTGGCAGCGGTAGTTTCTTTAAACATCGCCGCTGCATTGCCGGCGATGTCTCCTCGTCTGACAGCTCACCAGCAATCTTGGCCAGCGACCAAAAACGTGTGTGCTCCCGTCAATTGCTGGCGATGTTGCCAGAGGTGTTTCCCCGTGTAACGGGGCCTTTAGAGTCCATGACCGGCCATTTATCTGAACTATTTTCATGTAGGGCCATGTGCACACACTGAGTATTTGGTCAGTTTCCTACCTCAGTATTTGTAAGCCAAAAATAAGAGTGGGTGATAAATCCAGAAGTGGTGGCCATGTTTATCTTATACTTCTCCTCTGATTGTCCTACTCCTGGTTTTGGCTACAAATACTGAGATAAAAAACACTCAGTACTCAATGCGCACGTGGCCTTAATGGTAGTTGGGATTTTGACCTGTAGCCATCAGTTGATTTCCATTCTTCATAGACTTCTATTTGCAGCGACGTTAACTTGTTTTCACTGAAGAGATTCGAGTAGTTAATTCAGAAAATAAATTTGTTGGTGAGAAAACGGGGATTTTATTTATCATTAACAACATATTTTACAGAGCTTTATATCTTCACTGACATGAATGATGAATACGGAGATATGATGTCTACTCCTTAAACGTTTTACATTTAGTTTATTAACGGTGTTCTATGTAATGTGTGGCAAATTGTAGTTGAGATTGTATTTGGCGATATGAGTGAGCAGTCCTAACGCTGAGGCGTATCTATTTCATGAGAGACTGTCCGAATGTGGCCAGGCTGCAGTACCGGATACAGCCCATTGACTTAAGGCTGGGTTCACACAACCGTATTTTCTCCTTCCAAAATAAATTATTATG
Source organism: Allobates femoralis (assembly GCA_033576535.1). Classification (NCBI taxonomy): domain Eukaryota; kingdom Metazoa; phylum Chordata; class Amphibia; order Anura; family Aromobatidae; genus Allobates; species Allobates femoralis. The sequence goes on from JARQOC010000002.1 coordinate 417,511,738, forward strand.
CTAATTAGACTCGTCACAGTGGGATCCATTTTTACTCAGAGGCAGAAAAGGAAAAAAAAAAACTTCTCTACCTTCTCAATTCTTAACTTTCTGAAAGTCATTAGAGTGTGATCTGATTTTTTTCACGCACCCGTACCCTTAGACTTGAATGGCCGAGTGCCATGTAATTCTTGAGGGCAAATGGTGCATGTTGTGTTCGCCTCCCCCTCTTACCACACAATGAGGCAATGCACGTGTCCAATTTTTTGCTTTACCACATTGCATTGAATAACATTGGTCTGCGTGACATCTAACTTTTTGGGTAGATAGCACTCAGACCAAAAATATGGTCCTCTGCACGATCCGTAAGAGTTGTTTTTAGAGAATAAACAAATTTTTTTTTTTTACTAATCTCAAGATTTCTCCTGTAAATACCCTCCAGTATCTGTAATTATTTAAATTATTCTTGTCTGCACGGTTATGATTTTGCCAAGAAATTACCTTTTGGTAGATGAACTTTCAAAGCACTGTCAGATATTGCCATGGCATTGTAGGGATGAGACTGTATACAGACATTCCCCCCCACACACACACACAACACACGCACACACACACACTTAGTCATGTGATTTGAAAGTCCATACGGGGCTTCAATAATTTATCATTTTTATAAGCTGTCTCTACTGAATGACAGTGGATATCTATTTATTTACCATAAAGGTAATTGTGAGTATTGTCCAGTCTCCAGCTAATGATCACTTGTCCCTTTGGATATGCCATTAATTTCAGATCAATGTGGGGCTGACACCCAGAACCATGACACATTAACTGTTATAAACTCCAGCTGTGCCAGATATAAATATATTGAAAATAATTCCAGCCAATGTTTAGTGGCTGGTTATTGCAGATCTTACTCTGTTGGAATAGGAGCTATTTTGCAGTACTCTTCCTTCCCTTGGGTGGGAGCAGCTTTCCTTTTCGCTTGTGCGGGAGCGTGTCTCTCCTTTTGGTTTATGCGGGAGCGTGTCTCCCCTTTTGCCTTGGGGCGGGTGCGTCTCTCTCCCCTTTTTGCATGGGCGGGAGCGTCTCTCTCCCCTTTTGGCATGGGCGGGAGCGTCTCTCTCCCCTTTTGGCACGGACGGGAGCGTCTCTCTCCCCTTTTGGCATGGACGGGAGCGTCTCTCTCCCCTTTTGGCATGGACGGGAGCGTCTCTCTCCCCTTTTGGCATGGATGGGAGCGTCTCTCTCTCCCCTTTTGGCATGGGCGGGAGCGTCTCTCTCCCCTTTTGGCATGGGCGGGAGCGTCTCTCTCCCCTTTTGGCATGGGCGGGAGCGTCTCTCTCCCCTTTTGGCATGGGCGGGAGCGTCTCTCTCCCCTTTTGGCATGGGCGGGAGCGTCTCTCTCCCCTTTTGGCATGGGCGGGAGCGTCTCTCTCCCCTTTTGGCATGGGCGGGAGCGTCTCTCTCCCCTTTTTTGGCATGGGCGGGAGCGTCTCTCTCCCCTTTTTTGGCATGGGCGGGAGCGTCTCTCTCCCCTTTTTTGGCATGGGCGGGAGCGTCTCTCTCCCCTTTTTTGGCATGGGCGGGAGCGTCTCTCTCCCCTTTTTTGGCATGGGCGGGAGCGTCTCTCTCCCCTTTTTTGGCATGGGCGGGAGCGTCTCTCTCCCCTTTTTTGGCATGGGCGGGAGCGTCTCTCTCCCCTTTTTTGGCATGGGCGGGAGCGTCTCTCTCCCCTTTTTTGGCATGGGCGGGAGCGTCTCTCTCCCCTTTTTTGGCATGGGCGGGAGCGTCTCTCTCCCCTTTTTTGGCATGGGCGGGAGCGTCTCCCCTTTTTTGGCATGGGCGGGAGCGTCTCTCTCCCCTTTTTTGGCATGGGCGGGAGCGTCTCTCTCCCCTTTTTTGGCATGGGCGGGAGCGTCTCTCTCCCCTTTTTTGGCATGGGCGGGAGCGTCTCTCTCCCCTTTTGGCATGGGCGGGAGCGTCTCTCTCCCCTTTTGGCATGGGCGGGAGCGTCTCTCTCCCCTTTTGGCTAGGGCGGGAGCTCCCCTGCAGTATCTGGCAGCAGCCGAGTGCATAGGAACTCTTCATTTTGAAAAGGAGCTGTTCTGTGGTACATGGCAGTGGCTTCTGCACTATGAATCTGCACATTGCAGCTCTGTTCAGTGTTGACATCCCAGTCTCTGAAGCTTGGAAAAGTTGATTGTAGGGAACCAGGTGTCAGACCCAACTAATTTGATATGGATGACCTGTCCTTGGGATAGGTCATCGATATCTCAATTGGAAAATGAAGATAGTGATTTTTTTTTTTTCCCCCCAGTTTTAACAAATTATTTTTAACTAATGTTTAAAGCCCTAATTTCTATTGGATTGTGTAAACCAGTGTAAATAACTGCATGTAAGAACTAAAGTAATGTGAACAGATAATATGTTTTGAAATAAGCTATTTTCACTTACTGTCTTAGGGTGGCTTTACACGCTCAGATATCTGAAACGATATTGTTTAAAGAACGTCACGCTTTTGACATTGTTCAAACGATATCGTCTTTGCATCGTTGCGTGTAAATGCAGGATATCTGAAGGAGAAATCATTGGATCAGACATCTCAAAAGTGTGCTCAGGACCTCACTTTTATCGTTCGTCATCCAATTAACGCTCCTGCAAAGTGCAGCATCCTTCAGTGTGACACCAAAATGAACGGTATCATTCAGAATTCTCCTATTCCTGCAACTTTATCCAATCTTTCACAAAGTTGTAATGAACAACACTAGCGCGTTGCCAAATTACACATCGTTAACGATATCCTTGCGTTTGACATCGCACTAACAATGTCGAAACGATCGCAGTCATGTGACATTCCAAATTATATCGTTTCAGATATCTGAGCGTGTAAAGCCACCATTAGGCCCCTCCTTCTTCAGAGGTCCCAACAGGAAATAACAGCATTATGTCTGTGATATTTTAGTGTGCTACAGTTCTCTGGTTATTTTTATTTGTAGAAAAGCATTTTCCCTTATAATAGAAATCCTAGACATTGATTATACAGAAACCATTAAAGGGAACCTGTCAGGTGGTTTATGCCTCCCCAGATATCACTGTCTTCACCTGCAGCTTTATAATACCAGTCTAATCATCCCTGGCTGAGCTCATAGTGTAGTGTCAAAGGTGAAAGCATTTATACACTTACATTTCTTATGTAATGAGGCAGTCAGTCTCCAGCTTGGAGGACGGACGGAGACTGTTTGGCAGGTTAATAGTTAACATTTCAGCCTTAAATTAGAACATGTCGGGAGACCTGATGTGATGTCATAACCATGTGACTACAATAGGCGGAGCTAAGTCCCTATAACATGAGTTTGCTCACTTAGCTCCGCCCACTATAGTCACATGATCATTACATCACAAAGGTCCTTTAGCCATGCAAGTTAATAGTGAGTTAACTGTTATCCTGCCAGACAGTCTCCCTCCTCCAAGGTGGGGACTGAAATGTAAGTGTATAAATGCTTTTTTTTCACCTTTCACATTACACTATGAGCTCAGACAGGGATGATTAGAATAGTATTATGAAGCTGCAGCTACAGAAAGTGATAGCTGGGGGAGCATAAACCACCTGACAGGTTCCCTTTGACACCTTCACCCCGGGCGATTTTCGTTTTTCCATTTTTACTTCTCTTTCTTCCAAGAGCAATAACTTTTTTTTATTTTTTCCGGCAATATAGACATGAGGCTTATATTTTTGCAGGGCAAGTTGTACTTTTGAATGAAATAAATTAATTTTACCATATAGTGTACTGGAAAATGGGAAACAAATTCCAATTGTGGTGAAATTGCAAAAAAAGTTCAATTACACGATTTGTTTTTCATTTTTTTTTTTTTTATTCATCATGTTTACTAAAACTGTCCTGTCAGTATGATGCCTTGGGCTGCTACGAGTTCGTAGATACCAAACATGTATACTTTTAGTGTTATCTAAGTGGTGAAAAAACAAAGTTTTTAAAGAAAAAAAATTTCACATGTCGCCATTTTCCTTGATCTGTAGCGTTCTCATTTTTCGGGATCTCGGGCTGTGTGACGGCTTATTTTTTGCGTCTTGAGCTGACGTTTCTAATGATTCCATATTTGGGTAGATGTGATATTTTGATTGCTGGTTATTGCATTTTATTGCAATGTTGCAGTGACCAAAAAAACCTTAATTTTGGCATTTGGATTTTTTTCTGTTATGCAGCTTACAGATCTGATTAATTTTATATTTTGTGAACATAGCAATATCAAATAGGTTTATTTTCAATGGGGCAAAAGGGTGATTTGAACTTGTGTTTTGCTTTTCATTTTTTTTTGTTTTTTTTCCTTGATTTTACAGGGCCCCTTAGGGCACCTTAGCACTGCACAGTACGATCACTTGCATTATGCAGAGAAATGCTTCAGCATCTCTCTGTACAGCACAAATAATCACTTTCTGCTGACGATGGAGCACAGGGATCGCCGGCAGGAAACGATTTATGATGGCTTCCAGGGTCATCAGCTGACCCCGCGCTGTCATAGCAACCCATGAAGGCCCTATAATCACATCATGGGGAGGCTGATGCCGGCCGGGAGCAGCGCGATCTCTGCCGCGGTACTTTGGATCACGCTGTCAGTGATTGGCAACGAGTTAACAGTGTCAATTAGGTCGCTGATCCAATTGGTGCTGTTCACTATGCATGTCAGCTGATCAGATCAAACAAGTAGATTAGTTGTGTGTTTATCAGCACCAGATACATATATAAATGTAATACAACAGCCTAAACCAAGACTCTACAACAGGGTTAATGTGAAAATACAAAAATCAAGTTTATTTAGTACAAGTTATATATGCAAAAAAGAGCACCAACACACTCTTAAGAACATTTAAAAAACCTATAAAAACCTCCACATGAGGTTGTGGGTGTGCTCCCTATATGCCAGGGTGTAAGTGGACCACCTAACAAAAGGTGCAAGTCTATTAATTCATCTACATTACAGGTATAGGAAAGCAGGTGACCCTATCCACAAGGGCTTACAGTCTACGAGGGGCGGGTGAGGAAACAGTAGGAGGGGGAAATGCTGATCATGTGACAGTGCGGGGATCGGGACTCGATGAAGGCTGTAGGATTGTCTGTAGAGGTGGGTCTTCAGGTTTCTTTTTGAAGTTGCCAATGGTAGGCGAGTGTCTGATGTGTTGGGGGAGAGCGTTCTAGAGTATGGGGGATGCACGGGAGAAAATCTTGTATGCGGTTGTGGGAGGATGATATAAGGGGAAAGTGGAGAAGGAGTTCTTGGGAGTATCGTAGGTTGCATGCGGGCACGTGTCGGGAGACCATGTCGTAGATGTATAGGGTGGAACAGGTTGTGGATGGCTTTGTATGTCATGATTAGGGTTTTAAATCGGGAGCTCTGAGAGGTGGGGAGCCATTCAATGGCTTGGTGGAGGGGGAGACAGGGGAGTAGCGGGGAGACAGGTGGATTAGTCGAGCGGCAGAGTTTAGGATGGATTGGGGAGGTCGGTGAACAGGAGGTTGCAGTGTCAAGGTGAGAGATAATGAGAGCATGAACAAGGGTTTTAGCAGTGTCGTGATCAAGGAAAGAGCGGATTTGGGAGATGTTTTTGAGCTGAAGTCGGGAGGAGGTGGCGAGGGCGTAGATATAAGGCTTGAAGGAGAGGGAGGAGTCTAAAGTAACCCCAAGGCACTTAGCATGGGGGACGGGGGAAAGTGAGCAACCATTGACAGTGATGGATAGGTTTGGTAGAGGGGGAGAGCGACTTTGGGGGGGGGGGGGGGGGACTATGGACTTGGTTTTGTCCATGTTCAGCTTGAGGAAGCGAGCAGAGAAGAAGGATGAGATGGCAGACAGGCATTGTGGAATTTTGGATAGTAGAGATGTGATGTCAGGCCTAGAGAGGTAGATTTGGGTGCCGTTGTTAAACATAGGGACGCAGTACACATTCATTTGGCTGCGTTCGCAAAAGCTGCGTTGTGAACACAAGTGTGAAACCAGCCTACATGAGAAGGAATTTCCATAGTTCTAATTGTTTTCTCCTGAAAAATGAACCTTTGCTAGGGACTTGAAAAGCTTTGTATCCATGACTCCATTTGCCATTCTGACCTACAGCTCTAGCAAAAATTAAGAGGCCACTGCAAAATGTTCAGTTTCTCTGATTTCTCTCTTTATAAGTACCAGTATAATTTTTAAATAAAATGTACATTGTTCTTTTATTCTATAAACTATTGACAAAATTTGCTTGAAATTCAAAGCTAAAAATGTTGTATTTATTTGCAGTAAATGAGAAATCGTCAAAATAATAAAGAAACCGTGCTTTCAGACCACTAATAATGCAAAGAAAGCAAGTTCATATTCATTTAGAAACAACCAATACTAATATTTGGTGGAATAACCATGATTTGTAATCACAGCTTTCATGTGTCTTGGCATGTTTTCCACCAGTCTTTCACACTGCTTTTGGGCATTCTTATGCCACTCCTGGCACAAAAATCTAAGTAGCTCTTCTTTGTTTGATGGCTTGTGACTATTCATCCTCCTCTTAATTACATTGCTGAGGTTTTCATTGGGGTTCAGGTCTGGAGATTGTGCTGGCCATGACAGGGTCTTGACGTGGTGGTCCTTCATCCACACATTGATTGACCTAGCTGTGTGGCATGGGGCATTGTCTTGCTGGAAAAAACAGTCCTCAGATTTGGGGAACAAGAGCAGAAGCAAGCATTTTTTAAAGATAACCTCGTATGCGGCTTGAGTCATTTGTCATTCACAAAGATTAACCTGCCCAATTAAAACCTTGCTGAAGCATCCCCAGATCATCGCCGATCCTCCACCAAATTTCACAGTGGGTGCAAGACACTGTGGCTTGTACACCTCTCCAGGTCTGTCTAACCATTAGATGACCAGGTGTTGGGCAAAGCTGAAAATTAGGGTAAGTTCACACATACAGTTTTAACCTCGGTTTAGCAGCGAAAACCGCCGGCAGTTTAGCATAGGTTTTATTTAAATTTATGTAAATCCTTAGCAGCTTTAGGACTTACAAGTAACCCTATGCAATTTAGAAACCGCTGTGCACACATAGTCGGTTTATGTGAGCGGATCCGCCAGCGGTTGAGCGGTTTCCGAGCGGTTTAGCAGCATACAACATGTCAATTCTTCCGAGCGGTTTTGGATCAGTTCCATGAACAAAATCCTTCATAGAAAACCGCTGGAAAAACCGCTGGGAAAAACGACTATAAACCGCTGTGCACACGCTGTACAAAAACACCGGAAAACCGCCGGAACACAGCTGGAGACTTCAGAGCTCAGAACTGATAATTTCCAGCGGTTTTCCCTATCGCCACGACAGCACCACCTGAGAGATAGGACCGCCCATCCAGACAGGAAACCTCTGAGATAAAAAAGGCGGGACCTCTCCTGAACCAGTTTAGGTTTCCTGTCTTGGAGGTGGGAGACCTCTGAAGCTCATGCAGTCCTGGCCTGACCCGGTGGGTGAGTGCCTTCGGGCTGTACTGTCTGTAATTTCACCACCTGAGGTATGTGCTTTCTGCAGGGTTCCTCTTCCAGTGGGTTGTACTGCCGGATTTCTGTGGCCCTTGCTTTGGGGAGACTGTGCGAATCACTGTCCCCAGTCCGGCCTCTAGCCTTGGCACTTTAGTGTAGGAAGTTTTTTTTTTTTTTTTTTCCGTCCCTGCAGCTAGCCGGGATGGATGGGGACTTATGCGGCAGAAGGCTTTGGGCTCTTTCCCTGGTACTGAGTGCCACTCGTGGTTTTCACTAGGGGGGAGCCGCAGGTCTTGCTCATCCTCTGCCTCGTCCTCCTCGTCATCCTCCTCCCTCTGTTGACGGCAGAGAGGGGACGCCGGGGTTTCCACATGATGACTCTGATTTTTTTGCTTACAGCGGTCTGTTCGCCTGCGGGAAGGATCAGGAGCCTCGGTTAAGGGCTGGCCTGGGAATCCACTGCTGGCGTTTTTGGTCCCTCGTGTCTTGGTTGCAGCAGTTGGTGGATGTCAGCATCCATTGCAAACCTATTGTGCATGCCCTTGACAGACCATTGAAGCTAGGCAGTGGGAGCCTTGGTCACGGGCTGGATGGGCGACCTCATGAGAATCTCTATGGGTGACCCAATGGGAATCTCAGTGGGAGATTCTATCGCAATTTCAATGGGAGACCATAGCTGCATTGACTTTACTCAAGTGAGGGACGGGTTTCCTACGGCGGAGACCTTGTCTTCCTTCCTTTGACTCTTGCTGCGGCAGCTTTGCTGGCAGCTTCCTCATGGAATTGGCGGCAAAGGCTCCGTTTTTTTTTTTTTTTTTGCTGCTCATCATACCTTATGGTGGGGGTCTGGCCCGGTGTTGCCCACTCTGGGTTTCTTTAGCTGGTGCTGGTGCTTTTCCGGTTGGTACGTCGCTGGCTGATATCCTGGCCCAGGCTCGTGCCGATGTGGATGCTTTTCCCTCTGGGGTTCCAGCTCCCGCCTTCCGAGGCCGTCCCCCCTTCGTGAACCTCGGTTTGCTAAACGAAGGTCCCCGGGTCGGCCCCGAAGTTCTTGGGCCAACGGGGGAAGCATGTAGTCTGGCGGGGATTCCTCCTTTGGCGAGAAGTTCCAGTATCAGTGACGGCTCGCTCCAGGACGGAGGAAGGCTTGACCCTTTCTCTCGGCCGGCTCCGGGGTTGGGGCTTGCGAGGGAGCTCTCGCTCTTCTCAGTGTCTGGTTGCCACTGGGGTTCGCTTCGGCTCCTGGGGGCCCCTGGTGATTGCGTCTGTCCGCTGTTCAGGAAATGGGCGCTTTTCTGATAAGAAGGGTACGGGCCTTTGTGCGACTAAGGGGGGTTTCCCCGGTTCCTCCAGCCGCCTGCGGCAGGGGGTTCTGTTCCCCGCTGTTTCTCGTGCCACGGCCAGTCAGTTCGTTCCCGTCTTTTATACTCCTGAATCCCCGGAACAGCTTTCTGGTGCGGAGCTCGTTCGTGAGGGGGACTTGGTAGTCGACAATCGGGTTGGTTTCCAAATTGTTTCAGGGTGGGGCTGGCTCTGCGGACACGTAACACAATGTTCCGGTTCCCAGTCACCACCGGCAGTTCTGATGTTCGCTCAGTTTGGGGGGCTTGCTCTGCCTTGCTGTGCCAGGCTCTCCCCTTCAGCCTGGCGATGGTTCCTCGGCTTTTCGCGGCGCTGCTGGCAGTGGTGTGGCCGCTTCCGACGTCCGCGGGGTTTAATTATTCCATATCTGGACGTTTGCTGCTTGTGAGGGACTCCTGGGGTTTGTGCCCGTCGGCATCTGGTTTAGTCTTCCCTGGGTCTGCTGGGTTGGATTGTTGTTCTAGGAAGGTCCAGGCTGTTCCCGCCACGCGTCAGCTGGTTCTGGGGTTATTTCTGGGTTCCCAGTTTCTTCTTTGCCTCCTTCTGGCCGTCGGGGGTCGGGGCGTGACTGAACGCAGTCCAGCGACCCCGCAAGGGCATAATGTCTGGAAGCTCCCCGCTGACCTCGTGGCCGTTGCGTCTTCGTTCATCCTTTTCTGCAGTACAGGGGCTCTCCTCAGTTGGGTTTCTGGAGGGCTGTGTCCCTCTTGGGCTCCCTCTCGTCCTGTATCCCTGCTGTTCCTTGGGCACAGTTGCGCTCTCGGGCCCTTCTGTGGATGGTTCCCCAGCGTCAGCTCGGGTTAGGGGTGGCCTTGGACGCATGGATTGTTCTGACCCCTCCGCCTTTAGATTCTCTGGAGAGGGGCTGCTCCCTGTGCGCCTCTCCAGGGGCGTCCCGTGGGGTGGTCCGGTCTCCGATGCTTACCACAGAGCCAGTTCCTGGAGATGGGGGGGCCCTCCTTCGGGACCTGTCCGCTCGGGGGGGGCCTGAGACTCCTCGCCTCTCCAGGCTGTCCTCCTTATGCGGGAGTTCCTGGCTGCTTGAAAGGCAGTTCTGCGTTCCTTACTTCCCTTCGGAGGCACCATCTTAGTGTCCTCTCCGGCTGCAGTGTGTTGGTAGCTTCCTGGCACCGTCAGGGGGACACCGTCTCGGGCCCTCATGGGAGTTGCGCGGGGAGTTGTCAGCTGTTGGAACGGCTGTCTGATTCCCTCTCTGCCCTTCGCAAGCGGGGGGGTGGCAGTTCCTGGACGGATTTTCTCTGCAGGGTGCAGCTCCAATGGGAGCAGTGGGCCCTGGATTTGAGTGTTTTTTTATTTTTCGCTCCGATTGTGGCCATGTTGGGCCTTCTGGAGATGGGTTTCTTTGCCACTCGACAACACGGTCTGGTGTGTGGATTCTGTTCTCTGTTTCCCGGAGTCCGGCCTGGGCTGGGGATGCTCTACTGTTCCCCTGGTCCTTGGGCCTTCTGTGTCCCTTCCCTCCCTTGGTTAGGTTCCTGCAGTGCTTCGGAAGGTCAGGAAGGACAGGGCGAGGGTCGTCGTGATGGCGCCCTTCTGTCCCCGAGGAGCTTGGTTCTTTTGGCTCAGTCGCCTGTCCAGCCAGGCTCCCTGGACTCTCCCCCTATTCCAGTCTCTCCTGCGGGGGCCAGTCCCCCTTCCGCTGGTCTCCGGCTGCCAGCGTGGGACTTGCCCAGGCGGCTCCGGTCACGTGGGGGATTCTCTGGTGGCCTTGTTCTTGTGCTGTGGTCCGGTCGGTCGCCGGTTGCCACTGTTTTTTTCTGGTGCCGGGTGGTTTACCTTTTCTGTCTTCTTCGGGGACGAGTCCCGACGGTGGGCTCCTGTGCCGGCAATTTTCGACTTCCTCCAGTAGGTGGCGGTTTGGTCTTTGTCGATTCCCTGGAGCTCTGGTTTTCGGCTTTGGGGGCCTGTGCCTTTGTTCCCTCGATGGGTCCCTGTCCAAGGGTGGCTCCTTGGGGTCTCGTTTTTAGTTCTGGATGCCTTAACCAAGCCTCCCTTTGGGCCTTTTCTCTTGTGCTTCGCCTAGGGTCCTGCCTCGGCAGTTGGTCCTGTTGGGCGGTGGCTTGCCGTCCGCCAGCCTTTTTTTGTGTCCTCCTGGCCTTGTCGGTGGGGCCTGGTTCTCCGGGTTTGGCTGGACGGGGTCATCCTCTACCTGGTTCCTTCCTTATTCCCAAGGTGGCTCTCATGTTCCGCGGACTGCGGGAGCTTGTTCTCCATTCCTTCTGTGGTCTTCCTGCAATTCTGTTGGCCGTGGTTCTCCACGCGTTCGTGGTCTGGTGGGAGTTGCTTGCCTGCTTCGTCGGGCCACGGCCTGGCGTCTGGCTCTGTCCCTCTTGTTTTTCTTTCGGGGGGCCTCTTGGGGTGAGGCAGTGTCCGTGGGTGCCCTTGCTTGGTGGTTGCAGGAGGCCTTCGCTCTTGCTTCTTCCAGTCAGGTGCGGGTCCCGGGGGGGCCTTTGTGCGCTTCCACCAGGGCAGTAGCTGCTTCCTGGGGGGGGTGGCTGTTGTCCCCTTAGACTTGATCTGTGGGGCTGCTCATTGGTCTTCTCCTTCTCTTTTCTTCGAGCATGTCAGGCTTGATCTTGCTGCCGCTATGGTGGTGACCTTTGGTAGATGAGTTCTGCTAGCGGTGGTCCCTCCCTAATTTTCTTTTCTCTGAAATCTCTCAGGTGGTGCTGTCGTGGCGATAGGGAAAAATCTAAATTACTTACTGGTAATGTGTTTTTCATGAGCCACGACAGCACCACCGCATCCTCCCTATTGCCTATTGGTGTTGGTCCTGTTTGGGAAGGGGTGTGTGATTTTGTTGAGTTCTTTTGGTTGTGTACTAATGCTTGTTGGGTTCCCCTCTCCGGTCTCTGTAACCGAAACTCAGGTTCAGGAGAGGTCCCGCCTTTTTTATCTCAGAGGTTTCCTGTCTGGATGGGCGGTCCTATCTCTCAGGTGGTGCTGTCGTGGCTCATGAAAAACACATTACCGGTAAGTAATTTAGATTTTTCTGACGATTTGAACGCCACTAAACCTTCCTGTGTGAACTTACCCTTAGAGTCATCAGAGAAGATTACCTTACTCTAGTCGTCTATGGTCCAATCCTTATGGTCTTTGTCAAACTTTAACCTTGCTCTCCTTTGCTTCTCATTGATGAAAGGCTTTTTTCTAGCTTTACATGACTTGAGCCCTGCCTCCAGGAGCCTGTTAAGAACTAATCTTTTTGTGCGCTTCCCCCAGCTGCCATTTGCCATCCCTTTTGTAGGTCATTTGATGTCATCCTGCGGTTGTTGAGTTACATTCGAATAAGATGATGGTCATCCTGGTCAATGGAGAGTTGCTTTCACCCTCTGCTGGTCTGTAGCTTTGTTGTCCCCAATGTCTTCTGCTTGACCTTGTTGTAATGGTCCGCCGTCTTTGAAATTTTAAGGATGGAGGCAACATGACGCTCACTGTATCCCTCTGCTAGTAAAGCCAGAATTAAGCCCTTCTTTTCCTCACTCAAGACTTTTCTTTTCAACTCCTTTGGCATGGTTAAGTTATTTTTTTTTCATTTAAATTTCTTTTGGGCTATTCTAGCACTTGTTTTGCCATCCAGCTTGTCCTATTGCAAGAGGATTGTGAAGACCACAACAGTGTTTTTATACTTTCCCTTGTTAAATAGGATTTGGTTCATGTGATCACCTAATCGGTAGCACGTTAAGTAGAATAAAGTTTACTTTGGTTGGAATTCAATTGACACTGGAATGGAACGGCTGTCAGGCATGTAGAGATGGTGATTTTTAGCAAACTATGCAGTGGTCTCTTAAATTTTGCCAGAGATGTATGTAATTCACAATATATCCTAATTATTTATTTTATTACACAAAATTTTGTTAAAGTGTACCATGCTCCATGTTTTCCATGATCTTGAAAATTACAGTGAATGAAGTGATGACCGATGTAAAGTCCTATACTAGATTACCTCAGATAATCCTAATTTGTTGCACCATCTGGCTCTCAAGATTATGTGGTATTTACTGCGCACTCCGATCTGTTGTTATTTCAAGGACAAAACTATTTGGCTTCCTTATAACCTATAGTCTGTTTCCCTATATTGATGCTATCAATACTGTGTGCTGATGTCCTGGTGCTGTGTTGTGCCTGAGCCTTGTAGAATAGCACTCCTTGGTAGGGTTAGGCGGTGTTCACATATTGATGAATATTTCCACTGTGTATCTGGTGTAAAATCCGTAGACAAAGTCAGCATGTGTAACTTGTGGATTTTATTGCAAATATGGCCACGGATTTCACCCTACTCCAATTACTACGCATGAATTGGATTAAATCCGCAGTAAAAATAAAAATCTACATCATCCACAGCTTGCTTTCATTTTCGTGCTGATTTTTTTTTTTTTTTTTTAAACTGTTTGGGTTATACCACATTACATATTGTTTGGGCCGTTTTATATCCCCATATATGCTGTTGGGCTGTATTATATAAACGCTGTTTAGTATATACCAGAAATTCTTCTTCTTATTATTTATTTATAGGGCATCATTGATTCCATGGTGCTGTACATGAGACAGGGATACATTCAAACAAGTTAAAAATACAATGAACAAACTAACAGTGACAGACTGATCCAGCAGGGAGAGAGAGGACCCTGCTTTTGCGAGCTTACATTCTATAGGATGATGGGGAGGAGACAATGGGTTGGGTTAGCTCCAATGGTGGTGGAGCACTGGCTCTGGTGGTGGTGGGACGCAAGGTTCAGTGGTAGGAAGTCAGGTCCGGTGGTGGTGGGGTCATTGCAGGTTGTAAGCTGTTCTGAAGAGATGGGTTTTCAGGTTCCATTTGAAAGTTCTGAGTGTAGGGGATAGTCAGACGTATTGAGGTGCAGAGTTCCAGAGGATGAGGGGTGCTGGTGCGAAGTCTTGCAAGCGGTTGGATGAGGAACGTATGAGTGTGGAGGAGAGAATGAGGTCTTGGGAAGATCGAAGACTATGAGTTGGATGATATCAGGAGATTAGTTCAGATATAGGGGTACTTCACACAGAACAATATCGCTAGCGATATTGCTGCAACATCACAGGTTTTGTGACGTAACAGCGACCTCGCTATGTGTGACCCGTAGCAGCGATCAGGCCCCCGCTTTGAGATCGCTGATCGTTACAAATCGTTCAGGATCATTTTTTGGTCACTGCGCTCCCGCTGGGCAGCATGCTTTGCTGTGTTTTACGGGGACAACAACCAACGATCTCAATACTACACCGAGAGTGACAGGGTCTCCACGACTGTCGTATCGTTGCTGCGTCGCTGGTGAGATCTGACTGACATCTCACCAGCGACCACGTAGCGATGCACCAGCGATCCCGGCTAGGTCAAATCGTGGTCATGATTGCTGGAAAATTGCAGCATGTAAAAGGGCCCTATTCTTGAAATATTTTTGAGTTGGAGGGGGCAGGAGGTGGTGAGGGTTACTCCGAGGCAGCGTATTTCAGGTGTAGGGCAAAGCGTGATGCCATTTATTGTGATAGATAGATCTGGTATGGAAGATGTGGGGAAAGATGATGAGTTCGGTTTTAGGAAGCAAGATGTGAAGATAGAGGATATGGCTGATAGACATTCCGGGATTCTGGACAGAGACCTAGATCTGAGTCATCAGCGTACAGGTGGTACTGGAAGCCAATGGACACTGAGTTGCCCTAGGCCAAGGGAATACATGGAAAAGAGTAAGGGTCCCAGGACAGAGCCTTGAGGAACCCTGACAGAGAGGGAATGGGGTGAGGAGGTAGTGTGGGAGACGCTAAATGTGCGGTCAGAAAGGTATGAGGAGATCCAGGACAGGGCAAGGTCAGTGAAATATGCAATATCCCACACCAAAAGATGAAATGTTTAGTTTGGCAAACACTACAAAAAAAACAATAAGGCAATATACAACCCCTGGCAAAAATTATGGAATCACCATGCTCGGAGGATGTTCATTCAGTTGTTTAATGTTGTAGAAAAAAAGCAGATCACAGACATGGCACAAAACTAGAGTCATTTCAAATGGCAACTTTATGGCTTTAAGAAACACTATAAGAAATCAAGATAAAAAATGTAGTCAGTTAGGGTAATTTTTTTCAGACCAAGCAGAGGAAAAAATTATGGAATCACTCAATTCTGAGGACACAATTATGGAATCATGAAAAACAAACACACAAAACAACACTCAAATACATCACTAGTATTTTGTTGCATCACCTTTTATAACAGCTTGCAATCTCTGAGGCATGGACTTAATGAGTGACAAACAGTACTCTTCATCAATCTGGCTCCAACTTTCTCTGATTGCTGTTACCAGATCAGCTTTGCAGGTTGGAGCCTTGTCATGGACCATTTTCTTCAACTTCCACCAAAGATTTTCAATTGGATTGAGATCCGAACTATTTGCAGGCCATGACATTGACCTTATGTGTCTTCTTTCAAGGAATGTTTTCACAGTTTTTGCTGTATGGCAGGATGCATTATCATCTTGAAAAATTATTTCATCTTCCACCAAACATCCTTTCAATTGATTGGTCTACCAGTATGTTTCCCTTTAACAACCTTCCCATCTTGTTTGTATTTGGACCAGCTTTTAGACACAGCTGACTGTGAACAACCAACATCTTTTACAACATTGCGTGATGATTTACCCTCTTTTAAGAGTTTGATAATTCTCTCCTTTGTTTAAATTGACATCTTAGGTGTTGGAGCCATGATTCATGTCAGTCCACTTGGTGCAACAGCTCTCCAAGGTGTAATCACTGCATTTTAGATGCAAACTAATGATGCAGGTGTTAGTTTTGGTAATAAAAATTTACAGGGTAATTCCATCATTTTTTCCTCAGAATTGAGTGGTTCCATAATTTTTTCCCACTGCTTGGTCTGAAAAAAGTTACCCTTACTGACTACCACATTTTTATCTTGATTTCTTTAGTGTTTCTAACAGCCATAAAGTTGCTATGTGAAATAACTTTAGTTTTGTGCCATGTCTGTGATCTGCTTTTTTTCTACAACATTAAACAACTGAATGAACATCCTCCGAGCCAGGTGATTCTTTACTTTTTGCCAGGGGTTGTATAATAACTGTACTTGAGTGTAAAGCGTGGACAAACTAACCAGTTTACAGGCTTATTCTTATCCTTCTCGCTCTTCAGTTTCCACCTGCCATTTAACATTACCCAGTATTCTAATAATGTTAATTATATACGTTACGTATGTTAACCTTCTTATACCGTAGTTGCAAATGTATGTAAAGCGCTATGGAATTTAATAGCGCTATATAAATGAATAAATACATGTAGTGCATAACATTCATCTATAGATCACACCACCTTTTCTGTAAACATTTGGTGTTTACTTCTGAAATAATCTAGACATGTAGTGTAGTATAATGATCTGATTAGCTGACCTGTGCCTCTAACGACTGTGGGTTAATAGGAGATATGCCTGTGGATGTTGACCAGTTAAATTTGCTGACCATCTCTCCCATCGGCAACCCCGTGATGTGATCGCGGTGCATTGATGGCTGTCATGACAGCAAAGGGTCATCTGATGACTCCTGTGTATGTCATGATGATCCTATGAACGCCATGAGCACGTGATACCTACTGTACAGAGCAATGCTGATACACTGCTCTGTGTAGCACAAGCAGTCTGAAGATTGCAGCTTCTTCTGCTAAGTGGCCTAGTAAATATAGTAGAGTGAGGAAAAAAGTTTTAAAAACATGAAAATAAAAAAAATTTAAATCGCCCCCCCCCCCCTTTTCCCCATTAAAAATAAAACAATACACACGTGGTATCACTGCTTTTATAAATGTCTGATCTATGTCATGTTATGTAAAATAAATAATTCTGATCAATTAAACAACGTTACAGAAAAAAAATTAAAGTCCAGAATTAAGTTGTTTTTTTTTTTTTGCCAAATTATTATCCAATGCTACAAGAGATGATCAAAACAGCGCATCTACCAGAAAAGTGTTGCTAAAAATGTCACCGTTAGGCTCAAAAAAAAGCCATCGCACAGCCCCAGATTCCGGAAAATGGAAATGTTCCAGGTCTCAGAACATGGCGTCAAAGACGATTGCTTTTTTTCTTTACAAACTTCAGAATCTCTCTTTCCCAATTAAATAAAATATATTTTATACATGCTTGATATTCAAGTACTCGTACTGACCTGGGGAATCGTACTGACAGGTCAATTTTACCATATAGTGAGCAAGGAAATTTAATTAAAAATTGTGAAATTTCATTTTTTTTAATTTTTTTATTGCAATTTCACTGCACTTGGATTTTTTTCCTCATTTTTTGGTACACTATATTGTAAAATTAATGGATCCACTCAAACGTACAACTTGTTAGCAAAACAGCAAGTTCTCATGCAGTGCTGACGTAACATAAAAAGTTACGGCTCTTGGAAGAAGAGGGAAAAGAAACGGGAAATCTTTGGGTGCTAAAGGTTAAGGCAGCACGTCAATTATTGCATTGTTTTTGCAGCATGTTTCACCCATACTAATGAGTGGGAGCAAAAACACATGTAAAAAAACACCCATTTGTTACTCATATGCACCACTTTTCCTAAGTTTTCAACCCATACCTTAACCCTCTGATTGGAAACTATTGCTTTATCATATGGCAGTAGTGTTCATAAGCAAATATTATCAGTGCAAAACAGCTAGTGTCATGTTGAGGTTGAGCCTAAGCTCTTGCTCGGTGAACAGGTCTACATGTTGCAATCGAGATGACTCCGTTCTGCTTTATTCGCTGTTCTTCTCTGCATACAAGTGTGACCTAGTGAAATGTGAGGCTCCAGCACACTGTATGACATTGCAGTTTTCTTATCCTTGTCTCCATCAGGGTATATAACTAGCACTGAACGCTCTCACTGAACTTGTACGTGCCTGTGGAGATCTGTTTTTACTTGCAAATACTCAGTATAATGACAAATTTTGCTAACTGCATTTCCCAGCATGCCCTTCGTCTGTGACCACAGCTGGTTTTTTTTTTTTTTTTTTTTTTTTTTTTGGGAATGCTCAGTCTTTACAGGGAACATGTGATCTTTTTTATCCCCTATTACAGTACTGTAGCCTAAAGTAATCATAATTGTTCCCCCTTTTTTTTTTTTTTTTTTTTATATATATCTGCATTTCAAACCCCCCCCCCCCCCAATCCTCTCATTACTGAATACCTGTAATTTCAAATTGGTCTCCCGCCATGTGTAAATGAGTACTACAAACGGATAGCCACGGATCCGATTTGGCCCCATGTGTCCCTATGGGTACGGATGTGCACGGATTGGTCCTTATTGGCATCCGATTGTGTCAGTTTTGGGATAGTTCCGTTTGTGTCAGCTTTTTTTCTCGTCTCCAAATCGAGCCTGCTCCGATTTTGGCCTGGCTTGAAAAAATTCAGACAGACACTGATTCATTGATGTCTGTTTCAAATAACATTGAGCTCTATGGTGACGGATCAAGACGGATCCAATTTACTGTACTGCGTATGCTCAGAAGGCAAGGTACAGCCCTATCTGGAAAACACAGATCCGTGGGCGATCAGTGGCATCTGTTGGCAGAGATCTGTGCCTGTCCATGTGATCCCTTTAAATTCAGGGATGTGTAAAAATTATGTGAATGGGGGCCTAAGCAGTTTTGCTATGCTTTATTCCTCCGTTACATTTTATATTCGCTTCATGTATTTGTCTTCTCTAGTATTTTCACAGCAGTTTTGCTAGACTGTTTCCCCTTTTTATTGTGCCCCAGAGTGCAGCTGTATGCTTCCCAATTGGTGTGAGCGTGCAGCACATGCTGAGGGCATGACTACTGACCCTGTTGGGCATGTTGGCTTTCTAGATGCCTTATCCTTTGTTCCTGTAGGAATGTTTTGTCATCAGTAGTAATCTTATTCTCCTCTTCCCAAAGTAATGACATGCACATGTACAGTGGGGAAAATAAGTATTTGATCCCTTACTAATTTTGTAAGTTTGCCCACTGGCAAAGGACATGAACAGCCTATAATTTTAAGGGTAGGTTATTTTAACAGTTAAAGACAGAATATCACAAATTAAATCCAGAAAATCACATTGTCTAAATTATATAAAATATTTGCATTTTGCAGAGAGAATTAAGTATTTGATGCCTCTGGCAAACAAGACTTGGTACTTGGTGTCAAAACCCTTGTTGGCAGCACAGCAGTCAGATGTTTTGTGTAGTTGATGATGAGGTTTGCACACATGTCAGGAGGAATTTTGGTCCACTCCTCTTTGCAGGTCATCTCTAAATCATTAAGATTTAGAGGCTGTTGCTTGGCAACTCAGAGCTTCAGCTCACCTTCATAAGTATTCTATGGGATTAGGCTGGAGACTGGTTAGGCCACTCCATGACCTTAATGTACTTCTTTTTGAGGCACTCCTTTGTTGCCTTGGCTGTATGTTTTGGGTCATTGTAAGTGCTGGAAGACTCTGCCACAACCCATTTTTAATGTTCTGGCGGAGGAAGGAGGTTTCACTCAGGATTTTAAGGTACATGGCTACATCCATTTTTCCATTAATGCGGTGTTGTAGTTGTGTGCCCTTAACAGAGTAACACCATAATATTACCACCACCATGCTTGACTGTGCGGACAGTATTCTTTGAGTCATAGGCATTTATCTTCCTCAAAAAACGGCAAGTTGAGTTAATGCCAAAAAGCTTAAATTTTGTCTCATCTGACCACAGCGCCTTCTCCTAATCATTCTCAGAATCACCAAGGTGTTTATTGGCAAACTTCAGACGAGGCCTGCACATGTGCCTTCTTGAGGAGTGGGACTTAGCGGGCACTGCTGGATTTTAATCCATTAAAGGGAACCTGACCTCTAATAATGAGCCCCCAGGATGTTTTAACCTGTCCCTGCACCATGTTAATACATTTCTAGGCATCCCTTTGCGGTATTAATGCGCTATAGTAAAGTTTATAAAAGTTGTTTTAATACCTGTAGATCTGCAGCTTCTCATTATTTGAGAAGCCACAAAAGGCGGTCTTTTTTGCTTCTCCCCGCCGCCTGCTTGTAAATTATTCACGACCAGATGGGCGTGCTATAGAGCAGAGAGGCTGTGCTTGGGCTGCAAGTGGTGGTAAAGCCGATATGACGAAAATCGCGTCATATCCGGTTTTACCACGTCAGTACACTCATTAGGTGTACAGTGAACACACCTCGCGCATGCGCAATAGCAGCGCGAGGCCAGCAGTAAGTAGGGGGGTCGGCTTATACACAGGTCGGCTTATACACGAGTATATACGGTACTTTAATTGTGGATTTGATGAGCGCCACACATGACCTGGAATCAGCATGGACAAATTAACCAGACCAGTTAGTAACTTTAGCTTATGCTAGTACATACACACATTAGGGCAACACAATCAGATGATTTTTCCTAGCCACTACAGGAGGTAAAGCATGCTATATAGAAAAATAATTTACTTTTAGAGAAATAATGAGAGTAGTAACATTACAGATGCAAAAAGATCCTTCAGTGATTGCAAACGTACTTGAATTTAGAGATGATAGCTAAATCTGAAATTAAAAGGGGGAAGTAATACCCACCTCTGTGGCTAATGACATGGCTGATGATTCTGTCCAATTTAACCACAGACCTGAGCATTATCCAAATGTTTCAAATATGATAATAGTGTGCACAAAATGTTTCTTTTTAAATTTAAAATATCGATGAGCCTTTGCAAAGTTACCCATTTCTTGTAATATACCATACTCCATTACCTTATTTTGCTTCCTTTGTTTCAAAATAATGCTGAAAGGGTCGCTTTAACTCATTTATGTAGTCTCCGAGGCTGCTCAAACACTATTTAGAAACACTTTGCTTGTCTGACCATGGTAGAAGGAAGCTTGTACAAAGAACCCTTGTAAATGGTGGGAGTACAGACTCTGACTAGAACAGCTGTTCAAAGCAGTTTGTAAAGGTGTTGTACAAGGCAGATGAAGCAGATAGTGTTTGATAAGTTAAAGGAGGACCTGTCGCCTGCCTGGTGCTTTCCAAACAGAAAGCACCACTGAATGCAGTTGTCTGCTGCATTCAGGGAAGGGGTCTCCCATGTTTCTACCCGCCCTGTAAGCTGTAAAAATTACTTTATAAAGTTTATAGATAAGATGTCCAGAGAGACTTACTGATTATGGAGTCTCGGGGTCTTCCCGCCCCCTGCCTCTCTGTGCAGCCTCCTGCCAGTGACATCAGCGTCGGAGCCTACCCCGCTGTATGCATACGGCATAATCTGTAGCAGGGCGAGCTCCAGGGAGGACCCCCATGAGCAGTGAGGACTGCATAAATCAGTAACTTTTTATCTCTGGACTTCTTATCTCTAAACTTTATAAAGTGTGCATTACAGCTTGGGGGGTAGAAACATGGGAGACCCCTTCCCTGAATGCAGCAGACACGCTTGCATTCAGTGGTGCTTTCAGTTTGGAAAGCATCGGGGGGAGGGGTGACAGATAATCATTAACAGGGTTGTTCGCTACTCATACAACTCCTTCTCAGACCCATGATCCAATTCCCCTATTAAAAAAATAAATAACTTAATTAAAAAAAATGAATACCTACACTCACTTTCAATGCCGACGCACCTTGTTATCGGAATTGACTCTCCCACAGATTGCGTGACATTGGTCACATTGATCGCGTGTCATATCAATCAGCTCACCTTCTCTCCATTTTTTCAGACAATCATCAGACATCCTGAGGAAGTTCTGACACTGTCGGAATGGGTGAGGCGAGATTAGGTCTTATTAATGCACTTGGGGGAAACACCAACATTGCAAAGCAGTTGTCCAGGTAGTGGTCAACTCCTTTAAGGTTCACAACTTAACACAAAGTTGATCAATAATATAAAAAAAAAGTATAATTCTCTTTAAGGACTTGACTTTTCAATTTTGACATCTGAAATAAATTGGGTGGACTAGAAGTCCAATCACTAGCATGAGATCATGAGGACGAGACCACCCACTTTCACTCAGACAGAGCTTCAAAAGGTCCAATCGAATTGGACCTGTTGAAGCTCTGAGTGAAACAGTCAATTGTCATCCAGCTCTGCACCCCCTCCCTCCCTGCATGTATAACCCAGATATGGACTGAATAAATTATCCATATGCCTGCAACCCGATGAGTGCCGCTCTTCTTTTTGACAGGATGGAGAGATTGAACTCTCCCTCTGCTCCTGTGATCTGATCACAGGAGCGGTTCACAGTAACATGACACGGGTCACGCTCACATCAGATGTCACATGCTCATGGGACCCCAGCCTTACACTGATGCTTGTTTTATTGTACTGTAGTACTTGTTCTACTTTTTCACAATAAAACATGTCAACCATAAAAAAGAATGGTCAAAATGCAGGTGTGATAATACCAAGAATGAGCTCCGTTTAGGGTGCAATGTCCTACTAAAGCAGCAGTTTTGTATATAAAAAAAACCCCACATGGATCTGAAGAAGCTTTAGGGCATGTGCACACACATGCCGGGTTTGTGACGGCGGCAGCTGGGCGGACCCGACAGGAAGCTCTGCAGCCGTCCACCGGCTTTCTTGCGGGTATGTGCGGCGGGTGTAGGGCGGGTGCACAGCGGGTTAGCGGTGGCGGTGTTGTGGCGGCTGGAAGCTACATGATTGTGCGCTTGCAGCCGCTGCATAACCTGCCGGTTTATTGAATATGCACATTCGTTGCTAACCCGCTGGGAACCCAGCGGGTTAGCAACAGATGAGCATGTGTAAACCGCCGGTGTGTGCACAGCTTCCATAGGTTTTAATGTTAATCCAAACGCCGGTTTGGATTAACATAAATTTACATAAAACTCATGGAAACCGACCGGCGGTTTACACAGCTAAACCGATGCTAACCCGGCATGTGTGCACATACCCTTACTCCAAAACATTGTTGGTTTGTGGTATAACATGTGGTATAAGCATGTTGTTGCTTATTAGGTATGAATCGTAATTATTACCCTAACCAGTCACTTTCTGGCAGGCCAAGGTAAAGAAAGGCTGGCAGAGTGTTAAATCAAGTTCTATAAAAGCATGATCTGTCAAAGCATGAACCTCCTAATGTAAAACACAATACATTTGAGTGGTAATGAGATAGTGATTGTGATACATTGCAGTAGCTCTCCCACCTCTAAACAAGTTGGATAATCCTGAGACCTGGCAGCACGGTAGCTCAGTGATTAGCTCTGCAGTCTTACAGCGCTGAGGTCCTGGGTACATATCCCAACCAAGGAAAACATCTGCCAGGAGTTTGTATGTTCTCCCCGTGTTTCTGTGGGTTTTCCACAGGTTTTCTCCCACACTCCAAAGACCTACTGATAAGGAGTTTAGATAGTGAGCGCCAATGGGGACAATGATCATGATATGTATAAAGTGCCGTAGAATTAATGGGGCTATGTAAGTATGTAAAAATAGATGAATGTGTGGGGGTCTAACTCTGAGCCGGTTTGGGTAATGACTGAATCTATGTAGACATACTTCTTTATAGTATTGTTAATATTTGTGCATATCATTATTCTTCGCTTCATAAAAATGTACAAAATAATATTACTAGATCCCTATGATGCCCTTAATTTCTCCTGTTTCTAAAACAACTTGTTTAATGTTTCCTTTCTTAGATTGTGTCGAGTGAAAATGAATTAAAGACTGCAGAGAGTAACTCTGACCTGTTGGTGAACACCAGGCTGTCTTTATCTGTGGAGAATGGAGACCTATCTGGTTCCCTGTGTCTAGAGAAAGTACAGAGTACAAATATTGAGGACAACATGATATCTAACTTCTTGGTGAAAGCATCCCGAGAGGAAACTCCAGGAAGAGAAGACACCAGACTGGGGCCACCGGATGGTCAACAAGACCCAGGAAGTGAGAATAATAAGGAGAAAACACTGGGTATGAACGTCGGATAGGGATTACTCAAATCCACAACAATACAGTGTAATGTATTGTATTAAAGACCTCAGTTACATGCAACCTTGTATCACTCTTGTTTAGAGATGTGAAATAAGCTGCAAATTCCATAGACAGAAAATGTGAATTTAACCTACTACTAGACAACCTATATTTAATCCCTTCAGTGCCCCAGTTGGTACCCCCAGCAGTGGTGCGGTTTCTGCTGCCTTTCTTGGTGGCAGATCATGTGACTTTGTTGTGTTATAGGGAACCTGTCAGCTAGTTTATGCCCCCTCCCCCCCCAGCTATCACTATCCGTACCTGCAACTTTATATTACCATTCTAATCATCCCTGTCTAAGCTAATACTGTCATGTAAAAGTTGAAAAAATGCATTTATACACTTACATTTTCTACTGTTAATGAGCTTGAGACTGGTCTGAAGGGGTATTCCTATGGTATCCATCCCTGCCTTCCTTCCGTGGTTATCGCATCCCTATGGGCCTGGTAACCTATTTTCCATGTGTTGTCCCTTCTTTGTAGATTCTAAAATGGATGGGCTGCTTAAAAGTATGATGCATCTGGTGCATCTATTTCCGGTTCTGCACATTGTGGTTGAGTATTAGGTCTACTTGTCCGGCTCCTGATCATGCGCACTGCACATTCTGAACCCGTTATAAGTACAACCAATACTCACCCACAATGCGCAGTACTGGACATAGACGCAGCCGGTGTGTCATACCTGGAAGCAGCCCATACAACTTAGAATCTTCAAAGAAGGACAGTGCTGGTAAATTAGGTTATCACACCCACAGGGGTGAGATAACCATGGAAGGAAGATTGGGATGGATACCATAGGCATGCCCCTTCATACCAGTCTCAGGCTCATTAACATTAGAAAATTACATTTCTTCCTTCAAGTCTAACATGACAGTGCTAGCTTAGACAGGGATGCTAGAATAGTACTATGAAGCTGCAGTTACAGATAGTGATAGCTGGGGGGTGGGGGGCATAAACCACCTGACAGGTTCCCCTTAACTGACTGACTGGAGCGGATCAGCGGGTGTTGGTATGATGACTTGAGAGAAATGAATCTGAGCAAGAATGCACTATTACAATGAGGTAGGGTTATGCTCTTGTGTTTTAGAGAAAAAGTAGCCTGAAGAGCCAACCAGTGATCAGAAAAACATGTGATTAATCTAGCACATCACCCGACTGACTTCTACAACACCACTGTAGTTGATTTGACAGGTCTCTCCCTATAGATAGACATGCGAGAGAGATGTCAATCAACTAGAGCAGTGCAGGGAAAATGTGGCTCCCCTTTGGGAATAAAACACACCTGACTGAAATTGTGCATTCATTCTCGGATTCATGCTGCCCACTGAGTGACAGGTTTCCTTTAATTTCTCTTAATTTATACAAACATATTTGTATGATCTTAATTTAAAAAAATGGTACTCTGTCAACTGTTACATTGGCACTAAGAATTTCTTTAGCTTATACTTCCTGTATTTTCAAGGAAAGTGTACAGCAAAGTTCCAATGGCAGGTTAACCCTCTAAATACACCTTATAACACAGGATCCACCAATTACAATAGGCCATGTCACAGCTCCTTCGGCTCCCCCTCCCTTCACAGTACAAGTGTTTTTTCTGGTCATCATAATGGGAGACCCAGACAATGGGTTTAGGGCACTGCCCTCCGGAGGTCACACTAGGTACTACAAGTTTGTAGACACCGCCTCCTCCGCTTATAAACCCCTACCGCAGGGAACATCCTCAGTTTTAAACTTAGTGTGCTCGGAGGATCACGCTTTGCTTGCACTTCACTGCATTCTCACAACTTACGTGATGGCGTCTGAAGACAAGGTAAAATGGTTCCGGTCTTGACCTGCGACAGCCTCCCCGCTCACCCTTGTGGAACACGCTGGTGGAGGTACCGGAGGGCCTAGAGCCTGGACACTTTGTGTTCTCCCGGTACGCTGTTGCGCTCCTTTCCATCCCTCTCTGGGGGGCTCTGGAGAGTGGGAGATGGGAGCCTTGCACAGCTCCGCTCCGTCCGAGGCCTCCCTAAATGGTGCTTACAGACCGGACTGGAGCCAGCCCAGTCCGAAGCCTCCCTAAATGGTGCTTACACTCCGGACTGGTGCTGAACCCCCGTCCGAGGCCTCCCTAAATGGTGCTTACAGACCGGACCGGCACTGAGGCACTCGGTGTCTCCTGTGTGCCTGGGGGTGGTGTCTGTCACTTTATGTGGCCTGACACTCAGACCGCGCGTTACCCTCGGGTCCGCGGATCTGCGGGTGTACCCTGTGCTGGGGTCACCCTGGCTGACCGCCCTGTGTGTTGCAGGGGCTGAGGCCGTGGGCTGCGGATGTTTGTTTGTGCATGCAGTCTGTGTATAGTATTTTACACTATTTCCCGCGCTGCGGGCTCCGGCACCTTCATACTGAGGCTGCTTGGAGGATGGGAAGCAGCCCGTGCGGTGACGTCATCGATGGGCGTGTGTGTGTGTTTCCCGCGTGTTTTCGGCGCCGCCCACAGTTTCACTGTCGGCGGCTATCTTTACCCTCACTTCCCGGTTGGGATCTGTATGCAGCGTGCGCCTGCACTCCAGGGGAGACCGGAAACCGTCGCGGAGGTCACACACACACACCGCTTCCTCATACCGCTTTACTGCGGTCGGTAAGCCACCGGGACTCCCGATTTTTTGTCTGCAATTTGGCTTATTTTCCCCTACTGTGGCGATGTCCTCAGCTGGGAAGCGTGCTGCTAGGGCGGCAGTGACCACCATTACCTGTGCTACATGCAATGGAACACTGGTGGAGGGGTCCTGCAATAACTGCGGACGCCCAGAGGCCCGGACTGACACTGCTGAGTCAGCAGCTCCGGTGCTATACCCTGAGGTTCAGGTGATCTCAGGGCCATGGGAGACTCAGAATAAGATCAATGAATCTCTGTTGTCCCAGCTGTCCTCCATGTCGCAGTCCCTGGAGGCACTTAATAGGAGGCTGGATAGCCCAGCTACTCCGTCCAGTTACCCCCGGGTGTCTCCCTCTTCTGCTGTGAGACCCCTTAAGCGGGCTCGTCGTGAGGAGTCACCCGAGCTCCAGGCTCTCTCTGAGGAGGAGCGTTCCTCTGATGGTGAGGACGATGATGGGGGTTCAAATTTCGGGTCTGTGTCTGTATCTGAACCACCAGACGGGGTGGAGGATCTGGTGTCCTCTATCAACGAGACTTTACGTCTCGTGACACCCCCTGAGGAGGTGACGGTGCACCCGAAGGAGGTCTATCAATGGCTGCGGCCAGAGGCTAGACCAAGTGGCTCCTTCATGGACCACACGAATTTTGGAAGGGTGGTTAGAGCTCCCAGGTTACATCCTGGGCGGCGTTATGTCCGTAAACCCAAGGACAATCGCTTCCCCTTCCCCCAGGAGGTGCTTCAGGAGTGGTCGCAGTCCCCGAAGGTGGACGCTTCCATGACCAGGATTGCTGCACGCTCCCTTTTCTCTGCCTCTGATAGCTCCTCGCTGAAGGATGCGACGGATAGACAGGTTGAGCAACTCGCCAAGTCTTCCTATGAGGCTGTGGGGTCTTCTTTTGCCCCTAATTTTGCCACGGTCTGGACCTTACAAGCGATTACTACATGCTTGGATGGTATCTCTGACCTGGCAAGATCCAGTCCAGAGGTCCTGGCACTTACCGAGAGGGCAAGGGCCTATGCGGACTATGCCAGGACGGCGACTCTGGAAACTGCCACTCGCTCAGCTGTGGCTTCGGCCAATGCTATAGCGATCCGCAGATTGTTGTGGCTGCGTCTTTGGGACTCAGATACCACATCCAAGAAGATTTTGCAGAATCTTCCGTTTGCTGGTGACAGGCTTTTTGGCACCGAACTGGACAAGCTGATAAAGGATTCTGCTGAGTCTAAGATACCGCAGAATAAGCCTAAGCCACGGTATACCGTTAAAAGGAACCCAAAACAGTGGTCCTTTCGTTCCAGCTCGCAGTCATCAGCACCGTCCGCTCGCACGGACCGAGGGGGAAAGCCCGCTTCTCAGTGGCGCTCTAAGAGTCGTCCAAAGAAGCCGGCGGGGGCGGCAGCTGCCGCCCCCAAACCCGCATCTGCATGACTCGCTCTCCCTTCCTACCTCCCCACAGGTGGGGGGCCGCTTGTCTCGCTTTCAGGACAAATGGCTACTTCACGTTCAAGATCAGTGGGTTCGAGACGTGGTCTCGCGAGGTTACAGGATAGAGCTGACGTCAAAACCGATATCCCGATTCCATCGGTCGGTCCCATCGCCAGAAAAGGCTCAGGCTTTTTACCTGGTGTTGGAGGGTCTCCGCAGAGACGGAGTGGTGATACCGGTGCCTTCCGGAGAGAGGTTCAGGGGTTTTTACTCCAACCTCTTTATCGTCCCGAAGAAGGACGGATCCTTCCGCCCGGTACTGGACCTGAAGTTGTTCAACCATCACGTGTTGGTTCGGAAGTTCCGCATGGAATCACTGCGCTCCGTGATCGCGGCTGTATCACAGGGAGACTTCCTGGCGTCCATAGATATCAGAGACGCTTACCTTCACGTGCCCATTGCACCAGCTCATCAGCGCTGGCTGAGATTCGCAGTGGGGGAGGAACACTTCCAATTTGTGGCGCTGCCGTTCGGGTTGGCCTCGGCACCGCGGGTGTTCACAAAGGTGATGGCCTCTATGATGGCTCTCCTGCACGTGCAGGGACATGCCGTCATTCCCTATTTAGATGACCTACTGGTCAGGGCGCCATCGGAACACCTTTGTCAAGAGAGCCTGGATGTGACCATGCGGTCTCTGGAACAGTTCGGTTGGCTCCTCAATATTCAGAAGTCAACGCTAGTTCCGACCCAGTCTTTGACATATTTGGGCATGGACTTCAACACAGCCTCAGCCCTGGTGTCTCTGCCACGAGTCAAACAGATGGCGATCCAATCAGGAGTGCAAGCAGTCCTCCTGTCACCACAATCATCCCTACGGGTGTTGATGATGCTGGTGGGGCGCATGGTGGCAGCAATAGAGGCGGTGCCTTTTGCACAATTTCGCCTCCGTCCTCTCCAGCTGGAGATCCTCCGCAGGTGGGACAAAAGGTCGATTTCTCTGAATCGGCTGGTGACCCTTTCCCAACCGACCAGAGATTCCCTGCAGTGGTGGTTACAGCCTCACCACTTGTCTCGGGGCCGGTCCTTCATCAAACCGTCATGGTTAGTGGTGACCACCGACGCCAGTCTGAAGGGCTGGGGAGCGGTGTTCTTACACCACAGGGCCCAAGGCCTCTGGACTCGGTCGGAATCGGCGTTGCAGATCAACGTGCTGGAGATCAAGGCGGTCTATCTGGCACTCCTGGCGTTTCAGAGATTCCTCTCAGGACAACCCATTCGGGTTCAGTCCGACAATGCGACGGCCGTCGCTTATATAAATCATCAAGGAGGAACCAGGAGTGCAGAGGCTCTGGCCGAAGTCCACCGCATCCTATCCTGGGCGGAGGACAACAACTGCCTGATCTCCGCAGTTCACATCCCAGGGGTCGAAAACTGGGAGGCCGACTATCTGAGCCGGCAGGGGATGGACGCCGGAGAGTGGTCTCTTCATCCAGACGTCTTCCAGGACATCTGCAGCAGATGGGGCACTCCGGACGTGGATCTGATGGCCTCACGGCTGAATCATCAGGTGCCGCAATACATGGCGAGGTCATGGGATCCCCAATCTCTGGGAGCGGATGCTCTGGTCCTGACTTGGTCCAGATTTCATCTGCCGTATGTGTTCCCGCCTCTGGCTCTGATTCCCAGGGTACTGTGGAAAATCAGGTCGGAGTGCAGGGTCGCCATTCTAGTGGCTCCAGATTGGCCCAGGAGGTCCTGGTATCCGGACCTGTGGCAACTGTCAGGCGGACACAGGTGGGCTCTCTTCCAGACCGCGCAGATTTACTCGCGCAAGGCCCATTCTTCCACCTCAATTCCAAGGCCCTCAGATTGACTGCATGGCTCTTGAGGCCTGGCTGCTGACATCCAGGGTTTTTCCCCTACGGTGGTTGCCACTATGAATCGGGCTAGGAAGCCAGTCTCAAGGAAGATGTACCACAGGACGTGGAAAATCTTTTTTACTTGGTGTGCCTCTGGTGGACGGTCTCCGTGGCCCTTGTCCATCCCGACGTTGTTGGCTTTCCTACAGTCGGGTTTGGAATTAGGATTATCCCTTGGCTCCTTGAAAGGTCAAGTCTCAGCACTTTCAGTGCTGTTTGACAGGCGATTGGCGCTCCTCCCGAAGGTACGTCAATTTCTGCAGGGGGTGTCACGGATGGTTCCGCCCTACAAGAGACCTCTGGACCCTTGGGACCTCAACATGGTCCTGGCAGCATTACAGAGACCACCGTTTGAGCCGCTGAGAGATGTTTCTCTATCTCGCCTGTCTCAGAAAGTGGCCTTTCTGGTGGCAATCACGTCTCTGAGAAGGGTCTCAGAATTGGCTGCACTTTCGTGCAAGTCGCCCTTTCTGGTGGTTCACCAAGACAAGGTGGTGTTGCGTCCTCGGCCAG
Source organism: Allobates femoralis (assembly GCA_033576535.1). NCBI lineage: Eukaryota > Metazoa > Chordata > Amphibia > Anura > Aromobatidae > Allobates > Allobates femoralis. Next base: position 417,542,079 of record JARQOC010000002.1, read on the forward strand.
AATTCTTGCCGAAGGTGGTTTCAACTTTTCACCTGAACCAGGAGATTGTTCTCCCATCATTTTGCCCTGCTCCCGTTCATCTTGTTGAACGCGACCTCCATACTCTGGATCTCGTGAGAGCGGTACGCATTTATGTGTCCAGGACCGCCTCCTTTAGGAGTTCGGATTCCTTATTTGTTCTTACGACAGGTCGCTGTAAGGGGTCCGCGGCATCAAAGTCGACATTGGCCAGATGGATTAAGGCTTCCATTCAAGAGGCTTACCGGGCTTCTGGTTTGCCTCTCCCGGTGGATTGAAGGCTCACTCTACCAGAGCTGTAGGTGCCTCCTGGGCCTTGCGACATCGAGCGTCTGCTCTACAGGTGTGTCAGGCGGCCACTTGGTCTAGCCTGCACACTTTCTCTAAGCACTATATGGTGCATGCCCATGCCTCTGCGGATGCAAGTTTGGGCAGGCGGGTTCTCCAGGCGGCGGTTGCCCACCTTTAAAGGGAACCATGTGTTATCCGTCTTGTTGAGGAACTCTTCCCGCCCTGGGGTATTGCTTTAGGACATCCCCATTGTCTGGGTCTCCCATTATGATGACCAGAAAAAAGAGAATTTTGTTTACGTACCGTAAATTCTTTTTTCTTTAATCATCAATGGGAGACCCAGCACCCACCCAGTTGTTCCGTTGCATGTTTTGCATTTGTTCTGTTCTCTGTTGAGACAGTGTTTGCCGGGTTGTTGAACCGTCTGTGCACGGCATTCGTCCCGATGTTTCGGGTGTGGTTTATTTCCTCCTCGCAGCTTATGGACCAAACTGAGGATGTTCCCTGCGGTAGGGGTTTATAAGCGGAGGAGGCGGTGTCTACAAACTTGTAGTACCTAGTGTGACCTCCGGAGGGCAGTGCCCTAAACCCATTGTCTGGGTCTCCCATTGATGATTAAAGAAAAAAGAATTTACGGTACGTAAACAAAATTCTCTTTTTTCCTGAAACAATAGGAATTTAAAAGTTTAGAAAATCTCCAATGGCCAATGTGAAAATTAGAAGAAATTCTATTTTTTATCCTTAAAGGAAAACTGTCAAGTCAAAAATCCATATGTAACTGCTATCATTTTTTAATTCCTTTCTCTAAGCTCTCTATTGATGTATTTCTATTATTTATATTTTTCCTCCTATCCTCTGTAAACTGCAAATAAAGAGATTCATTCCATCTGTCAATCACCGTGAATGATCCACTTAGTTCTCTGCTGTCCCCTCCCATAGATGAATATGCATATCACATATTCACATCACATCACTGCACAATCACTGCACAGGAGATCAGTGGGGGGACGGTATCCTCTTCTCTACTCTCTTTGCAGCAAAACGAAGAGATCAGATAAACACAGGATCTCTCACAGCACAGCAGGGATTCCTATTTACAGAAACAAATGGAGTCTAGATCAGATAAGGCAGACCTGTAACTTTCTTCCTCCGTGTCCTGAACAGAACAGTAGCTCCAGTAAGTGAAACCACACAGCACTGAGAGCAGAGGGAGGAGAGAGCTGCTGAGAAGGCGTGCATAATTACATGACAGTTTATACAGCAGCTGCACTATTCCTGTGTGCTTATAATGGGCCAGGACTAATCGTCTCTGCTTATAATGAACAGGACTAATGCAGCAGCTCTCTGCAGGGTCTGACAATGCTGATAACATGGAACCTACAAAGGGTAGAATAATGATTATACATGTTTATAAAAGGTCTGTCCAGGCACTATTCAAGGCTAATATTAGTATCTCACTGAAAAATGACCTGACAGTGTCCCTTTAATACACCCCTCCAGTGTTTTGTTTTGTTTTTTTAAAGCTTAGAAGTGGTGCTTCTAATCCAAGTTCCTCGACCCACACCCTGCGGCATCTTCAGTTTTTATTGAAATCGATCTGGTCCCACGGCGCCATCTTGTGACTGCAACTTCTGAACTGGCCGGAAGTCAGAAGTTGCGTCACAAGCTCTCATTGCAAGTCTGTACAAATGCCAGAATGAAGATGTCATAGACTTATACTGAAGGGTGTCCTCTGGCTTGTTCCATGAAACTGGAGCTGCTGGCCGATCAAAAACTGCTGGAGACAGTGAGGAGCGGCGGTTATAGAAGGTGAAGACGGCAGCAGATGAGTATAGGACTAGGGAGGGAAATATATAAAATAAAAACATCGCTGGGGTAGTACTTTATTACAGGTTGTGATATGAACAAAACATTCTGAGTCAATTTCTGATGATAGATTGCCTTTTAGATAAATTTTGCATTAAAAAAATACTTTTACTTGTACTTGTACACTGTGACCTATATTGCAATTGTTTATTTTAACATTAGTGTTTGGCGTAGAAAAAACAATCCTTTTAATTACAGTTTGAAAAAGATATTCAACCCCTCCGTTCGTTTTGCCTGATTCTTATTTGCTTGGCTTACAGGTAAAGAAGTGCTACTATTGATGCAGGCTCTGAACACTCTGAGAACTCCTGAAGAAAAACTGGCTGCTCTGTGCAAGAAATATGCTGATCTTGTATGTATGACCCTGTATGGAAGGGGTTAACCGTTTTATGTTCATAATGACTGTATGAAATTAGCGTTTTTCAGATTAAGTGAACTTTAGTACATGGGAATCCAGCTTAATGTGTGTGGAGAAAAGATCACAAACCTCATCTAAATATACATACACATATTTCATGGGCAATATTATGTGCTCCTATTCCTTACACAATTATTTTGTAATTTAAAGCGACCCTGTCACCTTAGATAACAACACTATTAACCTGCAGGGTAATAGTATTAGAAAGGTGCCCTTAATGAAAGTGCTGTAACCCCTTAATTGTACAATCAGATTTATCACATATATCCAGTTAGGAAGAAGTGACCACAACAGATGAGAGAATGGTAATCCCTGGTTTGATGGTCAAGAGTATAAAGGAGGAACACATAGGATTGATGCAGCAAGTCGTAGGAGTGTAAAATTTGGTCCCAAAATCTTGTCCAGTCAATAATACAATGATGTGAAGGGCACAGAGTACCAAGGTAGAGATTAGTAATCAAACATTAATGAGCACTATGTGCTTCCAGACCCACATATTCTATGTTGTCTAAAACGACCCATGAACAGACATAAATGTTAAGTAAAAATTACCAGATATGGGTGGGAATGAGGGGAACTTTATGGATTTCTAGAGTGTTTCATCCTGTGTTTGATTGGATTTTGAAAATTTTTAATAAAAATTACTTGATCAAAAAAATAAAATTACCAGATATACAGAGAACCAGAGTAATAATGGTGGTCAGATGCATCCCCTGACGAAGCTGCTTCCCCAGCAGCGATACGCATGGGGTTGGATAGGTTGGTACGGGGACCTCGCTATTTACCTGACCATACCAATTATACTTCAGTGACTTATGGGTGTTCCAATTTAGGCACCGACCACCATTATTACGGTACTCTGATACTCCGTATCATAGATCTCATTGATGCTTGATTACTAATCTATACCTCAGTACTCTGTGCCTTCACATCATTGTATTGTGGAATAGATAGGATTTTGAGACCAAATTTTACATTCCCAAGACTTGCCTCCTACGACCTTTCCTTCCGTTACACAGTTTACAGCTCTCATTATTAATTTTATATCTTGATAGATCGGGAGTCTCTGAACGCGACTATACCAAATGTGTATATTTTTTTTTTTTTTTATACTTTTATTGTGAATGCGGGAAAAAGGGGGTGATTTGAAATTGTGTTTTTTTTTTTTTTTTTTTTTAAACTTTATTCATTGATTCTTACTTTTACACTGCCCCATAGAGAGGCACCCTGCTCCACAGACCGATCACTTCTGACAGATACCGATAAGCTGCAGCACATCGAGATCTGTCAGAATTGCGGACAGTTAGTTGTTAGCAGCGCTTGCCAACCACTCACCCGGAAGTGCTCTGTGACAGCTTCCGGGGTCAAACCAGGACGCGGGCTGTAACAAGAGCACCCGAGATCTCGTGGGATCACCGGTGCAGTTGGGGAACAGTGCGTTCCCCGCTGCGGTCGCTTTGGATCCCACTGTCCGTAATTGACAGCGGCATGCAAAGGGTTAACAGCACTGATCGGATCCCGGATCTGATTGGTGCTGTAAGCCCGATATCTCAGCTGATGTGATCAGCTGAGATGTCGGGTGTTTGATGTGAGCTCCATGCCGGAGCTCACATCAAACCCTGGTAACCGGCCCACGAGATTGTACAATGTCATGGGTCATGGAGGGGTTAATAATAATAATGTAGAGGCAGTGAATGTAAATAAACTTTCAAGTATACTTCATAAGTGAAATCTGGAAGAAAATCTTTCGAAATGCTTCCAGAAGATGTCACCACTGGGCTGTTTCTAAACCTGAAGTATGCTGGTTGTCAGGGAAATCTGCTCCAGCTCCACACATGTATACGGCCATAAAGGATGGGGGGTCTACACAACATTCATACTACACCTGAGCAGAATCACGGGCAGGGACAGTGCTTAGCTCAGGCTGTCAGCAGTGGACACAGCTCCTGTGAGATCTTATCTGACTCCTCTCCATTCACATTGGCTCTATTCCATGTTATCAGCTGATTGCATGGAGCAGAAGGGATGTGATTGGAGAGAGATCCAGGAGCTGTGTGCTTTCAGCCTGAGCTCAGCACTGTTCATGAGACTGATCAGCTATATTGTGAATGCTATGTAGATCCTGCCCTCACCCCTTAGGTAGGTGCACACTGGCCGGGTTATGGTCGGTTTAGATATGTAAACCGCCGGTCGGTTTACATAAATTTCATGTAAATTTATGTTAATCCAAACCGGCGTTTGGATTAACATAGAAACCTATGTAAACCGACACACCGGTGTGCAGACATCGGTGGTTTACACATGCTCATCCGTTGCTAACCCGCTGGGTTCCAGCGGGTTAGCAAAGAATGAGCATGTTCTATAAACCGGCCGGTTTTTGCAGCGGCTGCAAGCAGAATCATGTACTGCTTCAGCCGCTGCAGAACCACCGGCGCTAACCCGCTGGCCACCCGCCCGGCACCTGCCCGGCACCCGCCGCACATACCCGCCAGGAAGCCGGTGGACGGCTCCAGAGCTTCCTGGCGGGTCCGCCCAGCCGCCGCCGACCAACCCGCCGGCCAGTCTGCACATACCTCATAAGGCTGTATTCATGTGTGGAATGAAGACTGTTCTCCCTAACAACGAGCATATAAGAAGTTTAAATGCAGCCTAGTGGGGACATCTTCTGGAAGGTTTTTGAATGGATTCTTCCAGATTGCAAGTATGAAGTATCTTTTGAAAGTTGACCATTATCACTTGCTCTACCTTATTATTAAATAAAAATTTAAACGGCGGTTACACGTTCAAAACAGGAAGCATGAGTCTAAAAAGACAAAAGTATTCTATGGGAGATGCCTTTTTTGACTAACCAGAAAATTATATATGCAAGATCCTTTTCAGGCAAATATTTCTAATTTATCTGATGAAGGAGCCTCTGTGCTTCAAAATCTAATATACCGTATATACTTTTGTATAAGCCGACCCGTGTATAAGCCGACCCCCCTACTTTTGCCCCCAAAATCTGGGAAAAACTATTGACTCGTGATAAGCCGAGGGTGGACCCCAGCACAGGTATACATCCCCCAGTAGTGTGGTATACAGGCCCCCCCGATGGTATACAGGCCTCCCCAGTGGTAGTATACAGCCCCCAGCAGTGTGGTATACAGCAGCCTCCCCAGTGGTATATACAGGCCCCAGCAGTGTTACAGCAGCCTTCCCAGGGTATATACAGCAGCAGCCCCAGGGTATATACAGCAGCAGCCCCAGGGTATATACAGCAGCAGCCCCAGGGTATATACAGCAGCAGCCCCAGGGTATATACAGCAGCAGCCCCAGGGTATATACAGCAGCAGCCCCAGGGTATATACAGCAGCAGCCCCATGGTATATACAGCAGCAGCCCCAGAGGTATATACAGCAGCAGGCCCAGAGGTATATACAGCAGCAGCCTCAAGGTATACAGGCCCCCCATCAGTATACAGGCCCCCCCATGGTATATACAGCAGCAGCCCCATGGTATATACAGCAGCAGCCCCAGGGTATATACAGCAGCAGCCCCAGGGTATATACAGCAGCAGCCCCAGGGTATATACAGCAGCAGCCCCAGGGTATATACAGCAGCAGCCCCATGGTATATACAGCAGCAGCCCCATGGTATATACAGCAGCAGCCCCAGGGTACATACAGCAGCAGCCCCAGGGTATATACAGCAGCCCGAGGTATACAGGCCCCCCCCCCCCATCAGTATACAGGCCCCCCCCATGGTCCGTAAACCTGTAAAAGAAGATGATTATACTTATCGCTGTCCCGCTGCCGTCCCCGCTCTGCATCGCGATCCTCCATCTGCATCGCGATCCTCCATCTTCATTCACCGGCTTCCGACTTCCTGTGTTCTGCGCCGAATGACGTCATTGTCGGCGCCGACAGGAAGCCGGAAGATGGAGGAGCGCGATGCAGATGGAGGATCGCAAAGCAGAGCGGGGACGGCACCGGGACAGCGATAAGTATAATCATCTTCCTTTACAGGTTTACGGACCATGGGGGGGGCCTGTATACTGATGGGGGGCCTGTATACCTCTGGGGGGGGGGCGCCCCGTATAGTGACTCGCGTATAAGCCGTGGGGGTAACTTTTCAGCCCAATTTTTGGGCTGAAAAACTCTGCTTATACGCGAGTATATACGGTACAATATTTCTGGTTAGCCAATAAAAGCATGATACCTAGAATACTTTTGTCTTGTTTGTGTAAAAGTATTTACAAAAAAATACATGCAACACAGAAATCCAATTTAATAAAGAGGTAATTTTCTTATAAAGGGAATCTTTTTCTAGGTTTTTACTACCTAATATAGGAGCAGAATAATATGGGGCAGAGATCCTAATTCCAGCATTGTGTCACTTACTGATGTTGTTAGTATTGTGTTTTTTTTTTATTTGTTTGTATTTTTTAAATCACTTTTCTCAATAGGAGACGTTCACTTGAGGACTACTTGGCCTGCTGTGAAATAGTGGAACCATTCTACCAAACTGAATAGCAGCTTTCTGCCTATGCATAGTGTACACAGAAAGCTGCCAATCAGTGATGGGGATGGGGTTATACAGGGCTTTGCATTCAGAGAGCTGGTAATCTACATATGAGAAAACTGAAACCGTTTTTAATCAAAACTGCAGCAGGCAGTATATTAAATTGACACATCGCTGGAATCTGGGTCTTTGCCACTATGTCATGCAGCTCTCAGATTACATAGCAAAAACCTGCTGACACATTCCCTCTTCATGGTTTGTTTTACCAGATACACAGGTCTTCACCAGAGTGGTGTAAAGCACATTGATGGGCAGAGCGTCGGACTGTCCAGGAGCATGATTTGCATTGGATTTAGCTCTCGCTCTACAGATGTTTATATTCTGTAGTATTTCATGTTGCAGCATGAATATTAAAGTCTGTGTGTAATATCTCTGTAACAAGCCTGGAACCTTATTCATATCTGATTTTAGCTGGAAGAAAGCCGGAATTTCCAGAAACAGATGAAAGTTTTGCAGAAGAAGCAGTCACAAGTGATAAAAGAGAAGGTTCACCTTCAGAGCGAGCACAGCAAAGCCATTCTAGCCCGGAGCAAGCTGGAGTCCCTGTGCCGAGAGCTCCAGAGGCACAACAAGACATTAAAGGTCAGCTTCAGGGATTAGATGCACTGCGCCGTACAAGATGTGGCCCCTCTTGTTTTTCTTGCTTACAGTCCAGATTCTGAATCTGCAGCTTTCATAATGACATCCTAAACGTTTCCAAGGTTTCATTTATTTGTGTGTTGGGAAGCCTGTTCATGGATGTAATCTGTTTTTCTAACACAGGAAGACAATCTGCATCAAGCACGTGAATATGAGGAAGAGCGCAAAGAGGCCACGGCACATTTCCAGATGACCCTGAATGAAATCCAAGCACAGATGGAGCAACATGACGTCTACAATGCAAAGCTCCGCCAGGAGAATGTAGAACTGGGAGATAAATTAAAGAAACTTATTGAGCAATATGCACTGCGTGAAGAGGTACGCTTATCTAGCAGCAGAAAAGCATTTATTAGCACAGAGCTATTAATATCCTGAAACCTGCAGATTACAGTATATTCATAAGAACCAGATTTGTTGGAGAAACGTCCGTGACACCAAGTGCTTCATTTAGGTGGCTTGCTTTCAGGTGAATGAGACGGGCATAGGCGTTTTTGCAACAAATCTGAGAAATATACATAAAAATATATACTTAAACCAGTTGGTTCACTGAAGCTCTGTTTCATCATGGTGGATACATTTATTACTGATGTATTTGGGGAAGAACCAAAGCTCTGACAACCTGATGGTAAACCTCTGAAGATTTCCTTAGGCATTCCAGGATCTTGTAGAAGCCAACATGATTTGAAGTTGGGGAGGAGCATATTAATTCATATTACTTAGGTTCAGAGGCCTTGTTCGTATTTTGTGGCCACTGGATGGGAACCTGTTGGCATCCCTTGAACTTCCTTGATTAGTTGAACTGGTGTGACTCGTGTGTACGTCATGTCGTAATGATGATGTCGCACGAAGCCATTTAATCAAAAGATGAATCGAGGATGCCAGCAGGAAGGATACCATTCACAGGACTTCCATTGGAGACCACAGTCTACAGGCCAATGTGGTAGGGATCTGCAAATTATTTCGCTCATCTCAATTTTAGGTTTGGTCCGCAGCCATCTCATCTCCTCTTACTTCCCCATGGGAAAAAACGATTAGTTTATTTTGAAATCCAACAAGTCCCATCCTTCTTCCTATGGGGACTGGCATGTTCCCCCACATACTGGTTTGTGCCTGACTGAACTGGAATTGATATGTTTAGCTCACATTTAAGGACTCTCTACCTCTTCTTCCCATGTCTTTTTTTCTGCTGTGCTTATTTTTCATTCATCTTCCTACTGTTTTCTGTAAAATCATATTCATTAAGGTTTTCAAGGAGTCCAATGTTAGATTATCTTTAATGTATGCATGTATCTTCCTGGCAAAACTACTATATTTTCTCAAAATGTAAGTTAAGGGTACATTTAGACTTTCTGTTATAATGGCACATAGAAGACGTTAACAAAACTTGGTGGTTTTATTTTCCCTAGCACATTGACAAAGTCTTCAAACATAAGGAGCTGCGACAGCAACTAATCGATGCAAAACTTCAGCGGACAACCCGGCTTATGAAGGAAGCAGAGGAACGTCACCAGCGTGAAAGAGAATTTGTGAGTAACTAAAGACTACGCAGTTTAAGTAAATGTATCCTGCATCTTGCATTGTTTTGTAACATTAGCACAGTAATGGACATCCCCTACACTGATTTGATGTCTGGGCTGACATTTGCCAATGTGCCGGTAAAGCCATTGGAGATTATGTTTAGAAAGAGATGTCCATGCCAACATTGTTAAGGGTTTTGTCAGATTTGACAGCCTATTTGACTGCAGACTTGTTAATCCTCACAGTGCGCTGTCAGGATTCTTCAGCTCTGAGAGTGAGATGTCTAATGACTGCAAGTATGTGATATGCATAATCCCATCCAAATTCTGCTGACTAGATGTGCTGAATGAGGCTGCTCAAGTCTAATCAGAATACGGCTAGGAGTATGCACCTCACATATTTGCAGTCACATGACTGGCCACTTCAGACACCTGATAATCCTGACAGTGTGCAGTATGCAAGCTGTGAGGACTCGCAAGTCTGCAGTCACATAGAATTCATGCAGACTTGGACAAGCACTTTTAAAGATAGTCATTCTGGGAGAATTTTGAGATAGTAAAGCAAGAACCATGTCAGGGACAAAACCATATTTACTAACATACCTTAGTGGCCAGTTTTACGTGGGACTCTCTTCAGCACTCATAGATGTGAGAATAATTCCCTATTCTGGCTAGTGCTCCCCTTGACTTCGATACCTCCACTGTCATTGTCTTCTGTGCGTATTTCCAACCATGCGGGTACATTGATGATACTGTTGCCCCTCAAAGGCAATACTGTACTGTGTCTGAATGGAAATGGAACTTTTTAGCAGAGTGGAGCAGTCGATCAAAAGGAATGTGGGGAAATGAGCAGGGTTTTACAGCAGAGAGTTGGGGGACTTGCTGAGATTGGGTAATCTCATAGAATGCCACCATAAAGGTGTATTTGTTATTGTGGCTTTGTCTCCTACAGGATGCTTGTTGCTTTAGTACCCATTAAACTCCTGACATATTTTCTTTAGGACACTGCATACTATGAACACCATATCCTTTATCATTGTTTGATTTCTATATACTCTGAAAAATATTGTCTGTGTTCCATGTGCTGGGCTCCTCTATGGTCTAAATCTGACTTCATTTATGTTCCTCTGAAATACAAGACGTTTCAGAAGCAATCAGATCTATTCACTGTCACGTTCTTCTTTCCGAATAGCATTTACTGTGTTTTTTTATTGAGCGGTAACTTAATATACGTGGGAAAGCCAAGCAGATTGATTGCAGCCTGATTCCTGGCATGTTACACCAATAAATGACTTCTATTTATATTTAGTTGGTAAATGAGGCCACAGAAACCAAACAAAAATTTGAGGAGCTGAAACTGCAAGAAAGTCAGCTAAAGCAGCAGGTATGTAAAGGACGATTATATAATCTAATTGGTTAATTATTTTAGACTTATCTGAACTTGTAATGTCCACACAATCACAGTATACTACTGGCTTTAAGCGGCAATTCATCAAAGTATGTATACCAATTTTCAGGTGTCTAAAAGTCACAAATATTTGCATAAAGGTTTAACAACTTAAGGCTGGGTTCACACACAGCGTAATTGCTGTTTTGTGAGGATCGTTTTTTGGTGCAAAACTGTCCCAAGAACGGACCCTCAGAACGCATCATTCTGTGTGTGAACGCCCTGCACTTTTCTTCCTGCGCTTTATGCTTGCCTCATCATGCTTCCCCCGCTGACTGCCGGTGATCACTCCTCATCCCTGCCAGGCTGCAGCGAGCGCAGCTCTAGGACCCCGTGACTCCCAGTCACTATGGTGCAGTCTTGGGTTTTCCAGAGGAACTGTGACACGGCGATGATCGATCACTGGGGGAACGTGGCGAGATGAGTAAAAGCGTAGACGAATAGCGCAAAAAGAATTAACATGTTCATTCTTTTTAGACATCCGCTTTTCAACCCAAAAACGGATGTGTAAAAAGCGCAGCATGTGAATGGGAAACTGTGAAATGCATTGACTTGGCTGGCACCACTAACGTCAGTAGTGTCACCATTCTGCATTTGTGCATCCGCAAAATATGGCTGCGTAAAAGCTGAAATCGCAGCGTGTGAACGTAGCCTTAGGTTTTAGACTAGCAGTAGCCACCTTTCTAATACGCTCATGGAGATTAGCAGACTTCCTTCCAGAAATGAGAGAAATTCTAGCAGATATCTGCTCAAGCTCATAGCTGGTGTAGATTTCAGACTGTGGCTCATGGACAACCCAAAGATGTGCCAAATCGATTAAGAAGCGTCTTAATAAGTTTGATTCATCCTACTCCAGTGGACTTTTGTCAAGACAGGAGTATGATGCTTCCTTTATGATGGATTTCACCTTTTTTTATGAGTGAAGTGTTTTTTTTTTTTTGTTTTATAGTGACCTTACAAAATGGGTGCAAAATAAAAAATCTGTGATTTTCTTTATTTTTTTTTTTGTATGTGTGATCAGTTGGACTGCTTGTGATGGGTAACTATTTTTTTAAACGAACATCACAGTAAGAAATTAAGTTGATAGACACAGTGTTATTAAAAAAAATGCACATACAGTCTCAGGGTTGTGAGAAACAGGCTGTTGAAGAGAAGAAAATCACATGAAGGAGAATTAAGTGCAGTAATAAAGACAGCAGCTCTTCTTCTCCTCTCCTCTTCTCTCCTCCTCCTCCTCCTCTCCTCCTCTCCTCTTCCTCCTCCTCTTCCCTCCTCCTTCTTCCTCCTCTCTCCTTCTTCCTCCTTCTCCTCCTCCTCCTTCTCCTTCTTCCTCCTTCCTCCTCTCCTCCTCCTCCTTCTCTCCTCCTTCTCCTCCTTCCTCCTCTCTCCTTCTCTCCTCCTCTCCTCTCTCCTCCTTCTCCCTTCCTCCTTCCTTCCTTCTTCCTCCTCTCCTCCTCCTCCTCTCCTCCTCCTCCTCTCCTTCCTCCTCCTTCCTCCCTCCTCTCTCCTCCTCCTCCTCCTCCTCCTCCTCCTCCTTCTTCCTCCTCTTCCTCCTCCTTCTTCCTCCTCTCTCCTCCTCTCCTTCCTCCTCCTTCCTCCTTCCTCCTCCTCTCTCCTCCTCCTTCCTCCTCCTTCCTCTCTTCCTCCTCCTTCCTCCTCTCTCCTCCTTCCTCCTCTCCTCCTCCTCCTTCCTCCTCTCCTCTCTCCTCTCCTCCTCCTCCTTCCTCCTTCCTCCTTCCTCCTCCTCCTCCTCCTCCTCCTCCTCCTCTCCTCCTCCTCCTCCTCCTCCTCCTCCTCCGTCCTCGTCCTCGTCCTCGTCCTCGTCCTCGTCCTCGTCGCCCTCGTCCTCGTCCTCGTCCTCGTCCTCGTCCTCGTCCTCGTCCTCGTGTCCTCCGTCCTCTCGTCCTCGTCCTCGTCCTCGTCCTCGTCCTCGTCCTCGTCCTCGTCCTCGTCCTCGTCCTCGTCCTCGTCCTCGTCCTCGTCCTCGTCCTCGTCTCTCGTCCTCGTCCTCGTCCTTCTCGTCCTCCGTCCTCGTCCTCGTCTCGTCCTCGTCTCTCTCGTCCTCGTCCTCGTCCTCGTCCTCTCGTCCTCGTCCTCGTCCTCGTCCTCGTCCTCGTCCTCGTCCTCGTCCTCTCCTCGTCCTCGTCCTCGCCCTCGTCCTGTCCTCGTCCTCGTCCTCGTCCTCCGTCCTCTGTCCTCGTCCTCGTCCTCGTCCTCGTCCTCGTCCTCGTCCTCCCGTCCTCGTCCTCGTCCTCGTCCTCGTCCTCGTCCCGTCCTCGTCCTCGTCCTCGTCCTCGTCCTCGTCCTCGTCCTCGTCCTCGTCCTCGTCCTCGTCGTCCTCGTCCTCGTCCTCGTCCTCGTCCTCGTCCTCGTCCTCGTCCTCGTCCTCGTCCTCGTCCTCGTCCTCGTCCTCGTCCTCGTCCTCGTCCTCGTCCTCGTCCTCGTCCTCGTCCTCGTCCTCGTCCTCGTCCTCGTCCTCGTCCTCGTCCTCGTCCTCGTCCTCGTCCTCGTCCTCGTCCTCGTCCTCGTCCTCCGTCCTCGTCCTCGTCCTCGTCCTCGTCCTCGTCCTCGTCCTCGTCCTCGTCCTGTCCTCGTCTCGTCCTCGTCCTCGGTCCTCGTCCTCGTCTCGTCCTCGTCCTCTCTGTCCTCGTCCTCGTCCTCGTCCTCGTCCTCGTCCTCGTCCTCGTCCTCGTCCTCGTCCTCGTCCTCGTCCTCGTCCTCCGTCCTCGTCCTCGTCCTTCCTGTCCTCGTCCTCGTCCTCGTCCTCGTCCTCGTCCTCGTCCTCGTCCTCGTCCGTCTCGTCTCGTCCTCGTCCTCGTCCTCCGTCCTGTCCTCGTCCTCGTCCTCGTCCTCGTCCTCGTCTCGCCTCGTCCTCGTCCTCGTCCTCGTCCTCGCTCGTCCTCGTCCTCGTCCTCGTCCTCGTCCTCGTCCTCGTCCTCGTCCTCGTCCTCGTCCCTCGTTCCTCGTCCTCGCGTCCTCGTCCTCGTCTCGTCCTCGTCCTCGTCCTCGTCCTCGTCCTCGTCCTCGTCCTGTCCTCGTCCTCGTCCTCGTCCTCGTCCTCTGTCCTCGTCCTCGTCCTCGTCCTCGTCCTCGTCCTCGTCCTCGTCCTCGTCCTCGTCCTCGTCCTCGTCCTCGTCCTCGTCCTCGTCTCGTCCTGTCCTCGTCTGTCCTCTGTCCCTCGTCCTCGTCCTCGTCCTCGTCCTCGTCCCTCGTCCTCGTCCTCGTCCTCGTCCTCGTCCTCGTCCTCGTCCTCGTCCTCGTCCTCGTCCTCGTCCTCGTCCTCCGTTCCTCGTCCTCGTCCTCGTCCTCGTCCTCGTCCTCGTCCTCGTCCTCGTCCTCGTCCTCGTCCTCGTCCTCGTCCTCGTCCTCGTCTCGTCTCGTCCTCGTCCTCGTCCTCGTCCTCGTCCTCGTCCTCGTCCTCGTCCTCGTCCTCGTCCTCGTCCTCGTCCTCGTCCTCGTCCTCGTCCTCGTCCTCGTCCTCGTCCTCGTCCTCGTCTCGCCCTCGTCCTGGGTCTCTCGTCCTCGTCCTCGTCCTCGTCCTCCGTCCTCGTCCTCGTCCTCGTCCTCGTCCTCGTCCTCGTCCTCGTCCTCGTCCTCGTCCTCGTCCTCGTCCTCGTCCTCGTCCTCGTCCTCGTCCTCGTCCTCGTCCTGTCTCGTCCTCGTCTCGTCCTCGTCCTCGTCCTCGTCCTCGTCCTCGTCCTCGTCCTCGTCCTCGTCCTCGTCCTCGTCCTGTCCCGTCCTCGTCCTCGTCCTCGTCTGTCCTCGTCCTCGTCCTCGTCCTCGTCCTCGTCCCTCGTCCTCGTCCTCGTCCTCGTCCTCGTCCTCGTCCTCGTCCTCGTCCGTCGTCCTCGTCCTCGTCCTCCTGTCCTCGTCCTCGTCCTCGTCCTCGTCCTCGTCCTCGTCCTCGTCCTCGTCCTCGTCCTCGTCCTCGTCCTCGTCCTCTCGTCCTCGTCCTCGTCCTCGTCCTCGTCCTGTCTGTCCTCGTCCTCGTCCTCGTCCTCGTCCTCGTCCTCGTCCTCGTCCTCGTCCTCTGTCCTCGTCTCGTCCTCCGTCCTCGTCCTCGTCCTCGTCCTCGTCCTCGTCCTCGTCCTCGTCCTCTGTCCTCGTCCTCGTCCTCGTCCTCGTCCTCGTCCTCGTCCTCGTCCTCGTCCTCGTCCTCGTCCTCGTCCTCGTCCTCGTCCTCGTCCTCGTCCTCGTCCTCGTCCTCGTCCTCGTCCTCGTCCTGTCCTCGTCCTCGTCCTCGTCCTCGTCCTCGTCCTCGTCCTCGTCCTGTCCTCGTCCTCGTCCTCGTCCTCGTCCGTCTCGTCCTCGTCCTCGTCCTCGTCCTCGTCCTCGTCCTCGTCCTCGTCCTCGTCCTCGTCCTCGTCCTCGTTCCTCGTCCTCGTCTCGTCCTCGTCCTCGTCCTCGTCCTCGTCCTCGTCCTCGTCCTGTCCTCGTCCTCGTCCTCGTCCTCGTCCTCGTCCTCGTCCTCGTCCTCGTCCTCTCGTCCTCGTCCTCGTCCTCGTCCTCGTCTGTCCTCGTCCTCGTCCTCGTCCTCGTCCTCGTCCTCGTCCTCGTCCTCGTCCCTCCGTCCTCGTCCTCGTCCTCGTCCTCGTCCTCGTCCTCGTCCTCCTCCCTCCTCGTCCTCCTCCTCCTCCTCGTCCTCGTCCTCTCTCCTCGTCCTCGTCCTCCTCCTCCTCTCCTCCTCCTCCTCCTCCTCCTCCTCCTCCTCCTCCTCCTCCTCTCCTCGTCCTCGTCCTCTGTCCTCGTCCTCGTCCTCGTCCTCGTCCTCGTCCTCGTCCTCGTCCTCGTCCTCGTCCTCGTCCTCGTCCTCGTCCTCGTCCTCCGTCCTCGTCCTCGTCCTCGTCCTCGTCCTCGTCCTCGTCTCGTCCTCGTCCTCGTCCTCGTCCTCGTCCTCCTCGTCCTCGTCCTCGTCCTCGTCCTCCTCGTCCTCGTCCTCCTCGTCCTCGTCCTCGTCCTCCTCGTCCTCGTCCTCGTCCTCCTCCTCCTCGTCCTCGTCCTCCTCCTCCTCGTCCTCCTCCTCCTCGTCCTCCTCCTCGTCGTCGTCCCTGAAAATGAATGAAGATTGCAGACTAATATAATTGCAGTAATTTTCAAAGATCACATTTTTAAAACTCAACTTTCCATGTCAAAGCTGTCCTTGGTCTTCCATGTAATTTGGCCCCTGTTGCAGAGAGCAGTGGTACAGGGCTTCTGTAGATAGAAGCAGGAGTTTGTATTTATCAGTGGTGATTGCAATATAATAGGATCAAATGATACAAGTAGAGGGAGGCATTGCAGAGAGTGTTATTTTTTGTGTGTTCTCTATAGTTCATGTTTTCCTATTTGATTAAAGGGATCCTGTCACCTCCAAAACGCCTCCTAAGCTATGAAAACATGTCCCTGCAGCATCCCATCACTAATCTCACACTTCTTTTTGCTCTGAAAAGCAGCCTGTGAAAGTGTAGAAAAACGTGTTATAACTTACTCATTATCCATGTTAATGAGCGGTGGCTATATTCTTTAGTCACCCAGGCGGGCCCATGTCGTCATAATAGCACTCCTTAATAGCCGTGATCTTCAATGCCTATTGTAATCAGCGCCTCCCAGCGCTCATCAGCGCTGGCGAAGCTGCAATAGGGCTGTAAGGACGCCAATCGCGTCATTTTCGCAGATTCCTTTAGTGGAGATATACACTCAGTTTTTATATAGTAAATTAACCCAATTGTAGAATTTCCAAAAACTGAAAACGTGATGATTGGGGATTTTGTTTTTATCTCAACTATTTGTTTATTTTTAGCTGTCGCTTTACATGGACAAGTTTGAGGAATTTCAGACCACAATGGCAAAAAGCAACGAGCTTTTCACAACGTTTCGTCAAGAAATGGAGAAGGTTTGTTTAATATTTGTCCTTTAGTTTTATAGCAACACCTTCCTCGCCATGCTATATGCATCAAGAACTAGATCATCAAAATTGAGTCCAGCGTTCTGTTCAGTAGGTGACCTGAATAATAGTCCTGCGGCTCCTTTATGCTGTAGCATGAGCCTACAGCATGGCTGCCATCTGTGCATGCTGGATTTAAGTAAACTGTTAGACTTTAAGAAAATAATGCTTTCACTTGGTTTTTGGATGCATTAAGGGCTTTAACTAGTGCAGTTGAACTGAAAAGATCTGACTTAAAAAAAATGTTCTCTTTTCCTAGATGACCAAGAAAATAAAAAAGTTGGAAAAAGAAACTGTTATCTGGCGGACTAAGTGGGAAAATAACAATAAGGCCCTACTACAGATGGCTGAAGAGGTAAGATGAGACTTTACACATTTCTGATTAGTATAGAGACTTGAGCCCTCCACCTCGCTTGGTGTGTTTATAGCAATGAGGGGTGAGTAACCTATTGTCAGGTACGTCTAGTCTCCCAGGAGAACAAAAGGTTTGGGCATGTTGAAATTCGGTATGCCTGATCCTTCTTACTTCTTCCACATCTGCATGTCAACCTAATGTCAAGAACGTGCCATCAGATTAAATGGTCAGCAGGTCACTTCTAAATGTATTTGGCCAATATTAATTTAAAGTGTATGGGGTATAGCACTTGTTGTCAAGTGTCTTAGTGCAAGATCGATATGTAAACATATACTCTGAAGAGTGATTCTCTATATAGAAAACTGAGCTATCATGCTGGCACACTTTGTTACTGGATTTTCTGCTGTTCTCTGGCAATTCATCCACGATCAATGTGAAAACTTGGATAGATTTGAAGCCAGCTGTATGCTTTTACATTGCCATGAACTCCAGCCTCCTTTCAGTGAATGACTGAGGGCTAATAGTGTTGCAGTAATTTGAAGTTTTTCTTTTTAACTCCATTTCTCCTCAGAAAACTGTTAGGGATAAGGAGCACAAAGCACTGCATATCAAGCTTGACCGCCTGGAGAAGCTTTGTCGGGCCCTCCAGACTGAGCGCAATGAGCTCAACAAGAAGATTGAGGTTCTTCAAGATCAGGTCACTGTACTAGAAGATGACAATGAAGCGGCAAATGGAGACTCCCTAGAGACAAACTCGGCAGAGGAATCCTCAGAGGGAATTAATGTAATGACAGAGGGAACAGTTTCTGGAATCCAACCCATCACTCAACAATCATCTGAGGAACAGATTCTCATGCAAGAGTCTCTTACGACGGAGCCACCTCCTGGCATCGATTCTGTTGACTAACACCCAGGCATTACTCTAATATACAAATACACAAACATGTATATATGGAAAATACACATATATATTTTTTGTGTATAACTTTGTTGGTGGTAATTTGTTTTGTGGTGATGATAAATTTCTTACTTTTTTCTACCATATCTGTATTTTCTTAGGACTACTGGAATACAAGTGGTACATAAAGCTTCCTAGCAATTTCACACAGTCTAATAGCATTTTTGTCACATTCAAGCTTGATCTGTCTCCATTTCATTGTCCGTGCTCTATAAAGGGGGGAGTGCATGTTCCAGGCCCCGGCATGCCTTGTAGGTGACAAATTCAGGGTAGCAGCACCAGGTTTAGTGTCTTGTCTTTTCCATCTGTATCATTACACGAAAGACTAAAGGTCAGAAAAGATTATATTGTTTGCACAAATGTAGTTTTTAGAAGAGTGAAAAAAAAAAAATATTTATAGTAATTTACATTTATTTGGTAAAATTTGATACTTGATTAAGTTGACTTATCAATTCACTATGTGGTATATTTTCGTAAATACATGAGATATCCAGGATCTGTCATTTATTGCATGCATCTGCCTTATTTAGTAGATGAATCTATAAAATAGCTACATAAAATTGTAATCAGGGCTGTAACCATCAACATCACATATCCTTGAATGTGCAATTGCTAAATTAGTAGGTAGCCTCAAGTGACGATCTGGACATTCCAAAGTGGGACCTCTCCATTTCTTTGTTTTATAGGTTCTGCTGTCATAGGATTTCATTAATGTCCTTATTTGCCTTTTCTAATATCATACACCCATATATTTAATGAAGAATTACCAGAATATTATTGGCATGTAAAACGTGTGAAATTATTATTGAAATATCTTTTTAGGGGTTCTACGTAGCTGTTGCAGCATTTTAGCTGCTTATTGTTATTATAGATGAGCGCCTATCAGGATACTGAATGTGGAGAGAGACACAGCTCTTCTTCCAAGGTGGCCTTAAAACATAAAAACTGTAAAAAGCAGTCCAGTGATTTTTTTTTTTTTTTTATTCATTATTATAAATTCATTCAGTAACCAGTCCACCTGTATGTATAATTAATTTAGTATTACCTTATGTAGTTGGTCCTTTCATATCTGAACATTTGATGTATCTTCTGTTCAGTTATATCATGTGGTGAACCACTGAAATGACATGGCTTTGTTTTCCTATGGAGGTCATCATCTCGGACAACTGAAGTTGTTCAGAGGCTGGTACAGAAAATCCTATTGCAGTAACTGATGATGATTAGACAGCTTCTGCCACACAGTTATAATGCAGGAAATCATGGTTTATCGCCACTGACTGTATAGGGGTGTATAGATATTGTATTATTTTATCCTCCTAAAGAATCTGACTGCAGCAGGCTGAGATGGTACTGGCTCTAGGTGCCCATGTGATGCATTGCTGATACATCATGGGATCGATAGAAGAGCAGAGAAAGAAAGTGTCTAATAGGGCCGTCACACGCGTCAATGTCGTCAGCGATCTCATCGCTGGCGACATTGACAGCTAGTGAGCTGTCACACAGGCAGACTCACCAGCTATCAGTGGACCAGCAACATCGTGGAAATGATTTAAATATAATTTCCACGATGTCTCGCTCCTGCTGCCAGGCTGCGGTAACCGGGAGTAGGCTGGTCTCCAAGGTAAACTGAGGGTATCTAGGCAGCGCGCGCTGCCTAGATACCCGCAGTTTACCTTGGAGACCAGCTCCCAGCGCTTGCTGAGAGGCGGCTTCTCGCTAGTTCTCCAGTGTCACACGCAGCGATGCTGCGTGTCCACCGGGCGGCCATCGTCCGGTTTTAGAGCAGGTTCTAAAACCTGACGACCATCAACCACCGACTTATCGCTGGTTGAAACGCCCTGTCACACATGTCAATATCGCTGCAACGATATTGCACGCGATATTGACGCGTGTGACATCCCCATAACAAACAGGAGGCTGAACTGAAGATTGTGATCTCCGGTGGGTATTAAAAGGGTTTTTCTATATGCTGGATTGCTTCTTATGAACTCAGTATGGGAATGCAATTGTAAGAATAGGCATAGGAGCATGAAAGACAGAGAAGTTGAGAAATCTACATTTATTTTTTTTCCTTTTTCAACCAAGATCTGAGACATGCCAATATGTTTCTATGTTTTCGATAGTTGTTAATTACATAAATGATTGCCCTGGTTTCATTTAATAACGTAATACTGTATTGTAGTAATATTCACAGCATTGGATCTTTAGATACGAACATTGTCGCATAACTGTACTGATTTCTTGAAAGGGTTTACAGAGAATTGCCATTTAGCACTTGCCTACAAGATGCTGTAGATATTCCAACTCTACCTCATTATGGTCCTGCAGTGGGGAGAAACTGGTGATGCAAGACCCCAGGACAAATAACTGAAGGGGCCCCAACTATCAGACACTTATCCTAAGAATAGGTAAGAAATGTTGATTTTTGGGAAAAGCCCTTTAAACCCTCCCCACTGTAGCTATTTTTATTTTTACCTCATCACATTCCAAGAGCCATAACTTTTTTTTTTTCTGTCGACATAGCCGTATGTGGGCTTGTTCTTTTGTTTTGCAGGAGAAGTTGAATTTTTTCCCACTATTTTCCAATACGCAAAACTGTGTGGTAGAGACAGACATTGTAATGGGTGCCTTACACGCCACTGTCTGCTCTGCTTCATTCACGGTTGTTATATGTAGCTGTGGGCTGGTATCTCCTGGGTATTTTGCAGGCTCCATTTCTGATCCTCCTTCAAATACCTGCATCCAGCAAGTGATATACATGACTTCACATTGTGAAGGGGTTAAAGGGAAGAAGGCAGATGCAGTAGTCAAGTATAGAGTGCCACTAAAATCTACACTAAGCTAGTCCCCAGGCTGTAAATTAACATGGGATGAACTTTTTAAAAAGGTCTGGCTACAGATTTCATTTAAAAGAACTCTAAAACATATAAAAGAATGTTGAAATCGAACAAATTTATATAGTTGCCCTCATTTCTGAAATAGTCCTATGATACAAAAAAAAAATCAGGGCTTAAAAACTTGCTATATGTAATATAAAAATTAAAAAATTCTAAGGTCTGGATCTTTTCAAAAAATGCCTGCCTTCTGTCCCATCCATGGATCCAGCTCACACTATTATGGAAATGCGCTCCATCTGCATGTTCTATGAACAAGGTCTGATTGGCAACAATAAACCAGCAGCGATGGAGTGAAAACTGCAACAGAGTCTCCACTAAATAATAACTTGTGGATAAGAAGCTCGTCACCTTAGTTGTGGCTAACACAACGATGCAATGGTTTTATGATAGGACAGCTGCTGCAGAATTCAGACTGTGAAGCCAAAGTGTAGACTAAGGGTATGTACACATCAGTCGTTCTGCATCTTTGCAGACCGACCGGGAACCGGTGGAGAATAGCAGAAACTGAGTTTTCTGAACTCGGCATTGTCCCTAGTTTTGTGAGCGTTTTGCTAACGATTTGCGATCAGTTTATTAGCGTTTGTACAGCGTGTTCTTGGCGATTTCCCCGGCGTTTTTCTTACCGATTCCCAGACTGGTCTTTGGTGCACTTGTTCAGCTGGAACCGCTGGAAAAACGCTGAAAAGAAGTCACTTGCTCTATCTTTGAAAACCGGTGAATAAACTGAAAACGACCAGAAAAAAAAACGTTCTAATGTAGACAGCGTTTTCTAAACTCCATTGACTAGCATGTTAATCCAACCGGTGGCTAGGATTAACATAAATTAACATAAAACTCAGCGGAAACCGCCGACGGAAAACGTTTCAAAACAGCCCACAAAACGACTGATGTGCACATACCCTAAGAAAGGAAAATTGTGTTTTCTCTGTGCTGCAGAATTCATATGAAGAGACCAGGACACATGGAACAGGAGTTAGTGCAGTTTAGTCAATGCGTTTCAAGGAATTCCTACTCTTCATCAGGATACAACAATGGAAGGCCTTGATCTTTTCCAAATAAACATACTCTCCTTGTCACAACGGCAGATCCAGCACACACTATTATGGAGGTACGCTCCATCTGCATGTTCTAGAATAAGGTCTGATTGGCAACAATGTGATATCAGGAAAGTGCAATCATCCCTTACACAGACCACCGGAGCGACCTGTGCCCGATCCCCACGGGAGCCAGGTGGTGAGTAAATTTGTTGTTTTGAAAAGGTTCATACTTAAAGAAAAAAAAAATTTCCAACATCAACTACTTTTAATCAACCCATTAAGCAGTTACATCTGGTAGCTGGTTTAAGACCTGTCATTTATGTTTAAATATCTATAGATGTGTAAATGAGACCTATGTGAGAGACATGGTGCTGGTGTTATCCGTGTGTCCATTTTTACCATCCGTGTTTTCCACAGATGGGAAAAAGAAATATATGACAAAGCTTCTACAATTTGTAATATTAAAACTGTCCAGCACACAGACTGATGCCATTTGTGTACTGTATGTGTTTTTCACAGAACATAGACTTATGTTTGCTTTTGTCATCCATAGGTGATGTCTCCAGGGTCGCACTCTCCCCCCCGCCTCGCTGCTGAAGTTACACCCCCCGATGGGCTTAATACTTCTTCCCTGAGCGCGGTCATGATTCAAATTTCCCGCCTGTTTCCACATCTCTGACGCGGGTCATGTGATGCTGGAATATGCGTCATTTCTGGTCCTGCGCAATTCGATGGGTTTACTCGGCGTAGAGCCCGCCTTCATGATGCGCATGCCGGCATCTATAGATGAGCGAGTACTAAAATGCTCAGGTGCTCGAAGTTCTGGCCGAGCATCCCAAGATACTCGTGTACTCGGCCTGGGCACCGAGCCCAATGTAAGTCAATTAGTAACAGGCTCCGCCCACAGACTTCCGGCTATAAAACGAGTGTTTTTAGGAAAGGGCAAAAGGGGGGGCTTTTTCAAATCATCGCAACATACAACACCTTGCTGTGCCCCCCAGAGGGACCCTAACAATCAATCTGCTTTCTGTGAGGTGCCAGCTCACTGTGTGCACTCAAGGGAGCTGTGTATTTGTGTCAGATCGATAATTATTTGCGAGGAGTCTGAGCATCCCGAGTACCGAGATACTCGTGCGAGTACCGAGTAGTGACAAGCATACTCGCTCATCCCTACTGGCATCATGTGACTCGCGGAAATAGGTGGGGAATTTGCATCATGACCGCTCTCAGGGAAGAAGCATTACGCCCATCAGGGCGTAATTTCAGCAGCGAGGTGGGGGGAGCGCGGCCCTGGAGCCACTACCTACTAGTCATAGACCCCTTTAGGAAAGTCCATCCGACATGGATAGTATAAATTTATAAAACGATTTATAGAACTTGTAGACAGCACTAAAAGCTCAGCCAGGGATGGCTACTTAAGTAATTTGAGGCTGCAGGGGCAGGTATTCATAGGTTAGGGGGGCTAGATGAGGTGACAGGTTCCCTTTAAAGTTCCACTCTAGCATTTTTTTTAGCACTGTGGTGGAGCTTCAAATTGAAAGCCCTCTATATTCACTTTTTACCGTCTTCACCTTTTAGCAACAACGCTCTATGGTCACATTGGCACCACTGTATCAATGTCTGAATGGAAGCCAGGTGTCACAAACTCCCAATGCCATCTGTATTAGAACCTCATTGAGGCCCTCATAGAGATGTACTGAAAAGTAACATCTGGCCCGCTCCATGAAACACTAAAACTGCCAGCAGATGACAAATCGCCGGAGACTGACAGGTGCGGTGGCGATAGGTGAAACCACTGGTGGAAGGGGAGTATAATACAGGGGTCAGGGGACTTGGATATTAAGCACCAGTGATGCAATAAAAACCTGCTAGAGTGGTGTTTTAAAAATATTCACATCTGCAAATGAAGGTTGTCACTAGAGAAAGTGAACTGAAGATGAATTACTATTGCTAGTGTTAATATAGCTATATAACTCCAATATATATCATGGGCTTATATAGCTAACTCAATGGGAGATTACAGTATATGTGCATATTTGGAAATTATCTCAATCATGTTTTGACAGAAAATATATATTGTAAAAAAAAAAAAAAGGGAAAGATTTCTACTTCCAATTCTTGCAGGGTCCACTGCTAGTTTGGGCTCAAAACTGCAAGAATAAACCCCCCCATGTGTAGGACACCACCCTAATACATTATATAGCAAAAGGGCTCTTAATCTTTAACATTCGTCAGTGTATTGTTAACCTAATTGCACTTTTATTACTTCGGCCTCACCATGATGATGAACACGGTAGCTCTTTCACATGTCTATTCAGTTGTAGGATTTTATGTAGCATGTATATTCAGTGTTATCAATCATTTGTCCACTACACTTGCCATAGAGACCATGAATCCTTTCGGTAACAGGGTACAACTCATTCTTCTGAGTGAAGACTTTCTAAGTTTTTTTTTTTTGTTTTGTTTACTTTTAAGCTACAAAATAAAAAAAATGTGCAAGCAACATACCTGTGCTCAGGAAAATTATAGGTTTGGACAGTTTAAAAAAATATATTATGTAATAACTTTTGGTCACTTGCAAAAGTTGAGATCCAAACTGTTACCAGGTTTCATGATGAGATCTGTGTACCGTACATTACATAGATCTGATTGGACTGGTGTATTTACTTCGAAAAATCTATCACAATGGCTGTGTAATTTTGATATTAATGTTAGCATTTTAGGAGTCCAAGTGTATTCAAATTCAGTTCTGCTCTGCAAGATTACCAACTTCAGCTTGTACTGAGCAGAATGAGATCTCGGCGGCAGCAAGGAGGGACACAGAGGAGAAGAGAATGAGCTAAACACTCTGAACATCTACATCAGAAAGGCTGTATTCCTAAGTAAATACAGCAGGTCTAATCTATATAATTTTTATGGGGAAATCTGCTGACAGATCAGCTTTAACTGGTGCCAAAACTTGGTACAAATTCAGAATAAAAGCCGGATCACCGTCTATTTCAAGTACACTGAAAAATTGACATTGATCAATTAATACTTCTGCCAATTGCATGGAGTTCTAGTCGGGCAGAATAGATTTTGCCTTAAACCATGTAACATAACCCAAATTACAGGCATCTTGGTAAACTAATTCTTATGTCAGGAAAAACATCTGTACTTGTGCCTTACTTGTAAAAGTATAGCACTGTCCTTTTAATGACCACATTTATGGGAGGTAGGTGCTTCATGATTATGACACATTGGCTAGTCTCTTGAACCTTGCCATGTAAAATATTCAACAACAGAAGAAGTATCATGTCTTGTTCTATTCAGCTTGAAAAGTTGGTCAGAGACTTAGGACAAATCTGGAGCAGGCAGCCTCCTCCAAACTATTATGACCTTTTAGATGAGCATGGTTATTTAATGCTTGTAAAATTAAACATCTTTGCAATTTTTTTTGGTATAAAATTTGCCCTGTTCTCCTGCTAGCTCTTTTTTATTTACTGCTTGTTGACAAGGGGACCAACCCAACTGTGGTCTAACATTGACAGTGTTTAGTGCTTTTCCACTGAGCTTGTAAGTTTTGCACTGAGACCAGCTGGAATGCATAAATAGTGAGGAGCAGCACTACCATGCTCGGTTCTTGTAACGAGCAGTCAGAAGCTCAGGCAGTCTTGACTCGTGTTCCAAGTATAATGTAAGTCAATAGGGAACTTGAGCATTTTTCCAGATCTTTCTGAACAATGATTGCGTTGCCCATTGACTTCAAATATACTTGCTACTCAAGTCAAACCTGCTTGAGCATCTGACTGCTCGTTATGAGTACCCAGCAACCTAGCATGGTAGTGCGTGCTCATCATTAATAAGCAACCCAAATTTTGCCTACCCCTCTCCAGCTCACTTTGCTTCCGATGTTGCAAGGGCAAGTCAGCTTCATATAGATAGCATCATGGAAAGCGCAAAGTGATCAGGCCAACATTGTGATAATTGTTCTGGTGTGAGCTGTCATTCAAGCTTGAGCACCTGTAAACCTAGCAACCAGGGAGACTGGGGAGGGTGCACTCCTGCTTGTCGAGTTACCTTTAAAATAAATTTTTATATTAACATTTTTTTTTAATTATATACTGAAATAAAACATTTATGTGTGTATTTTTTTTCACTAGGCCTAACTTTTCAATAGTCTCATTATCATCACAAAGTAAGGTAACACCTCTTTATCCACTAAATAAGACATGATTCATCACAGGGCTCAATCTGTCCGTCATACTAGCAGTTGCCCAGCCAGTCTACTGAGGCTTTTGTTTACATGGCTTTTAAAATGAATAGGAAGTAAAACTAAAATATTTAGGCTAGTGTGAAAAACTATAAAATTTACATTTTTTTTAAAAATATATTGTGTTATAGAAATAACATAAACAAAACATGTATTTTAATATGTTCCTATTACACATTCCCTTTACATACTGTGGCTTAGTGCACAACTGTTATTGGCATGAAATAACACTAGCCATGAGCAGAACCTGATGATCTCTTTTCTCTGTGCATTAGCCACTGAAATATGCATGTGGCCAACTCGGGTGCTTGTCATTAAAAAAGACTGTTCACAACAAGCATAGTAACTGTTGCATTGATAAAGAAGTTCACTGCTTCTTCCTACCCCCTTGTTTTCTCTGCTACTTTTCGAAATAGCAAACAAGTAGGTGGGAAGGCAGGGTCTAATTGGTTTGTCCATACATAGAATGCACCAAGCACCTGTGCTTGGTTTAGTCATTTTGAATTGACAGACTCCCTTTATAGCATGTTAGATCTTGTGCTTGGTTTAACAATTGTGCTAAGGTTAGTAAAGTATATGCTATGAATGTGAAAATGTGTTCACAGTTTCTGAATATATGTAATAGCACAAGCGACTCTAAATTTTAAATGATAAAATTAACTTCTCTCTACAAATGTTTCTAACGCAAGATAAAATTTGATAGGACCACATGGGACCTATCTTAATTGAACATTCAGTCTCTTGCCACTTCTTACCCATACCCTAGCACTGGGAACTAGTAGCCTTTTTCATGTGACTGGCTCTGGGGACCTAATGTGCCAGTGAAATGTAGCTATGCTATTACAGGGTGTTAAATATAATACAAGTTTCTAAGCTCAAGACACTATTCCTTTGCCGGCTTATGCCTGCTTTACACTTCTGCCAATGTATTGACACAGGAGATTTGCTAAAATTCTAGGACAATTTGAATATTGTTATAAAAAGCCTAGACCCTGCCCTGCAAGGCTAGAGCGACATACACAGGATTGCAAAATGATTTTAATATAAGAATTTAAGTATAGCCTTTTATTCCTGCTGCCCATCTCCCTGGACATCCACCAGCCTTTGAGCTGTCACAATTCAACAATGTGAGACAATGATTTGCAAGGAGCTTTCACTTATTTCCAGCTGTCGGCCCTCAACCAAGATGACATTCACCTACCAAGTGCATGTGTTATACACATTTTTGGCTGAAAATGTTTTCTATCTGACCTATTGCAATCTATTTAAAGTCTTTTATTTGAATCTTTTGGTTGGTACATCCGCTGCACAGTTGCTTTATAGAAAAATCTACCTCCAATTTGCAA
Organism: Allobates femoralis; assembly: GCA_033576535.1. Classification (NCBI taxonomy): domain Eukaryota; kingdom Metazoa; phylum Chordata; class Amphibia; order Anura; family Aromobatidae; genus Allobates; species Allobates femoralis. The sequence continues at coordinate 417,569,603 of JARQOC010000002.1, forward strand.
GGAATGAAATGTGAAAATATAAGGTTTGGCTATATACTACTTTATTTTTACAAAAAGTCGTTTGTTTCTGTGCAACAATTGGGCATTGGGATTTATTTTCTTTATTACTTTGTAGAGAATTTTCTCAAATGTAAATCTGCCATTTTCATAAATGTAAAGACTAAGTAAATCTGTATACTTAATAGCAGTCTGTGTCTTTTGTTACCATGCTAGTATTTATTTAAATCCAGATTGAGGGATGATCTAGTCACTATGCCAAGGTCTCATGTAAACATCCAGGTATAGTGCCTGGCACACACCTCTTGAAGAGCAGCAAAATACAAGATACATCAAGCTGCATATTGTCTTTAACAGGCTTCATGGCTGTTGCATTGGGATTTTTTAGTATTGTTATTTATGTAGAGCAGGCTTACTTATGGTTGCAGAGCTGTTCCCAAGAATGTTCTAGTGGATTATGACAACTTTTTATTTAACACCTCCATACACATGATGGCTGTTAAGGCCCAGTTCCACACACATAGTTGTGCAGAGATTGTTCGCAGATCTCTGGTTGCAGTGAAATCATGGACACATTGTTACATTTTGTGGTCGTGTACAAATGTAACAATGTGTCCATGATTTACTGCAACCAGAGATCTGCGAACAATCTCTGCACAATTGTGTGTGTAACTAGATCTTTTGTTGCACAATGCTTAAACTGATCAACACCCATACACTGGAGCACTGGTTCGGCCGACAGCCATCTCAAGCCAACTCTTCCATACACAGGAGCACTGGTTCAGTTGAAGGACATCTCAGCCGACTCATACAGAAGAGCACTGGTTCAGACTGACGGCCTTTTCAGCCGAATCTAAAGGTACCGTCACACCATCAAACATCGGCTGCGATGTCAGATGCGATGCCGTGGGTGCGCGCTTCGCTTCCGACATCGCAGCCTAGCTGTCACATGGCAAGATGTTGCCGGTGACGGCGCTGCGATCAACCCAGCAAGCAATATGCTGCAATGTAGCGAATAGGCTGGATCGGCCGTGACATCGCTATTGTGGTGTCACACCGAATGATCTCGCCGGTTGTGTAAGTTAAAGTTGACAGGTTTTCCTGCATGCAGGAAAACCTGTCAACTCTGACTTAAACAACTATCGTTGTTGAATCGTGTGTTTAGACGCAACAACGATGTCGTTTCAACATCGTTCCTGACGTCACTTTTGAACGATGTTGAAACGTGTAACGGGGCCTTAATACACACGAGCACTGGTTTGGCTGACAGCCATCTTAGCAGTCTCTCCAAACACAGGAGCACTTGTTTGAGTTCATGAATTGTATACAATTACTGGCGCAATGTTCAGATGAGACATCTCAGCCGACATACACAGGAGAACTTATTTGACAGCCATCTCGGCCTACTCTCCTATACACAGGAGTGCTTGTTTGGCCAACTTTCCCATACACTGTCAGGTGATGATATAACGATCAAGAGGGTAAGGTAGCAGGATGGTAATGATGGACAAAAGGCAATCAGAGGAACTAGTCTGATGTAGGTAGACACGACTCTGCTGACTAGGATCAGAGTTTGACCGGACGCGACTCAGAACAGGCTGGAGCAGTGACCCTGAACGGCTTCTCTCTCTCTGGACGGGAATGACAGCTGCTTGTGTTTCTGTGCAGCCTCGCACTCCCTATCCAGACAGGAGAGGCCGTTCAGGGTCACTGCTCAGCCTGTTCCGAGTCTCGTCCGTCAAACTCGGATGTGTGTGTCCGAGCCCTTAGACTGGGTTCCCTGACTCTCCCTGTTCCAAGAATTACCTCTGAAGGTGAGGATGTCTGGGCCGCCAACCTTGCCCTTGCTCCTAATTAGTCTTAGGCTAAAACCCCCTCACCTCCACCCACGGTGAGGGGAAGCACATCAACTCCCACAAAGTAAGGAAAAACCAGGCAAGAACTGGAAGGCTTCAGCACAACTGCAATAACGTCCTCACAGCTCACTGTCTTTGCAGAGACTAAAACTATCAGTGACATCTGCTGATGGAAGAGGGCAACTATTTAAAGGCAGAGACGTGGAAACTGTGTAACCAGACACACATCCTCACCTGAAGAGCTACAATAGACCATAGACAGCAGCTGCTTTTGATAGTAATTCTGAAGTTACAAACAGGAATTAAACATTTAAATCTCTGCACAGCAGTTTAAGAAGAAGGCAAAGCAGTCTACATGTGATATACACGAGCACTAGTTCAGATGACAGTCATCTTAGCCGACTCTCATACAAAGGAGCAACATCTTTGATAGGTGCATTAAGCTTAATCTTTGTCAAATATATAATTTATAACCACTGGATTTTAGAAAAGCATCCAACCCTTTTTAAAATGCTGATAGACACTATTCAACATTGAAATTGCAAACAAAAGGAAAGGCAGTGGGATTATGGAAATCACAGGATAGATAAATGTTAATGAAATGCAAACAATCAACAATAGTAATTATGCTATTAAGCGCGCCAATCGAAATCTGATTCCGCAAGTGACCAAAGCACAACCTAAGCTTTGCAGACATAGGTAACACCTAAATTAATATGACACAGAAAACGGTATGCAAGGATAAAGCAGAACTAAGTAACTGCAAGTCATGGATGAATTAGTGCAAAAACAAAAAGCTGTATGAGTGTAGAATACTACTAGCAAAGGTCTGCAAGGATAAATTTGAAGAGGTAATTTTTATATACTTACATTTTTTTTTACTTCGTTCAGCAATTGAATCGCATTGTTTTTGTCACAAACAATGACTTGATAGGCTTTTTTTTAAATAAAAAAATGTGTGGGATTTTCCCTATTTTTGATTGCCAGCCAAGGTAATGCCCAGGCAGCTGGGATTCTTAGCATGGTAAGGCCCCAGCATTCTGGACCCCCCCATGCTGAAAATTGCAGCCCGCAGCCACCCCTGAAAAAGGCGCATTCTTTCGTAACGCCATCTTCAGGCATTTTACCCAGCTTTTCCAGGGGCTCTGGTGACAATGGCACGCAGAGTAATAAAGAGGTTAATGCCAGCTTTGTATTGGCACCTGGCACTAAGCCTGAGATTCATAATGTCGGGTCAATGTTAGACCTGCCCACTATGAATCTCTAGTAAACATTAAAAAAAAAACATAAAAAATATTTTAATTGCAATAAAACACAAACGATATCCCTGGTTCCCATCTGTATTAACCCAAAATTCTTCTTGTAATCTTGTATACTCTTCTTGAAAGAACATATTAAATATGACTCGTAGCACCACAACTTCATTCACCAATGTTATGCAACATATATTTGTATTTTAAGTTAATTATTTGTTTACTTACCGGTAATGTGATATTCAATCTCAGATTTTGACAAGACAAAAGTTCTGTCGCCCACAGAAAGTAATCGTATTTCACGGAGTCCATGACAGCACCCACCGAGAGAGGGGATCCGCCCACAAGGACAGGAAACCTACAGATAAAAAGGAGCTGTCCCCCTTGCCTCCTCAGATGGGTTACAGAGAAATTGGAGGAACCGCCCATTGTATAAATACACACATAAAAAGAACAGTTATAAGAAGACCAGGACCAGTAAGACGTGCCGGTAAAGGGCACACAAACAGCCGCAGGCAAGCAGTGGACACCCGTGGCAAGTGACAACACAGCAAACAATAACTTAGGCGGCCGTCACACGTATCTATATCGTGAGCGATATTGTAAGCGATCACGTGCACGCGCGGATCGCTAACAATATCGCTCACATCGCTGGTGAGATGTCGCACAGACAGACTCACCAGCGATGTGGAGCAGCGAGATCGCTGGTAACTATGGTACACATCGGTTTACTAGGTGCCGCGCCGCGCTTAGTATCAATGGTAAACGTCGGGTTACTATCTCCCAGCATAGGCTCTGCCGCTGGGAGATTGCTTCATCGTGGTGTATGACACCACGATGAACGGATTGTTCAAGCGTTTATCGCTTGATATGAGCTCCTGCTCACCAATCTGCGATCTAGCGATCAAGCGATATTACATGATTGCACGCAGCGATGCACAAAGTGATTTTACAAACGATATCGCTTAAGCGATCAAAAAACAGATCACTTAAACAATATCGTTCGCAATATTGAACCGTGTGACGGCCGCCTGAGGCTAACAACTAGCAAAAAACAGAAAGGGTGGGAAGTGAGTGGGTGCTGTCATGGACTCTGTAAAATACGATTACCGGTAAGTAATCTCAGATTTTCCTATCGCCATGACAGCCCCCACTGAGAGACTTGCAGAGACAATCACCTGGGAGGGACCACAGCATTAAGAACTGCCCTCCCGAAGTCAAGGTCAGATGAAGAGGAAAGGTCAAGGCGATAGTGCCGAAAAAAGGTAGAGGGTGACGCCCAAGTAGCCGCCCTACAAATAGACTCAATAGACACATTCGCCCGTTCAGCCCAGGAGGCTGACATGGCACGCGTAGAATGGGCATGAATACCGGGCGGAGGCTGCTGACCTTTCGCAGAATAGGCCGAGCAGATAGCATCCCAGATCCATCTGGAGATGGTGCTCTTAGTGGTACGAGTGCCCTTATGAACCCCCTGGAAAGAAACAAACAAGGCCCTACACTTCCTCCAGGATTGGGTCCTAGCCAGATATCCAGCACAGTCCTCCTAACATCTAAGGTCTGATAAGTCAATTCCTCAGGGCAAGAGGGAGTGTCAACGAAGGAGGGCAGAATGATCCCCTGGCTTCTATGGAACCTAGAGGAAACCTTAGGAAGATAAGAGGGGTCTTCAGGACCAACTTGTCAGGGAACACCAACAGGAACGGGGGGTCAATGGACAGGGCCTGCAGGTCACCCACCCGTCTAGCAGAGGTCAAGGCTACCAGTAATGCCGTTTTCCAAGTCAAGTGTTTAATGGAGGCCGAAGTCAAGGGTTCAAAGGGAGGTCCGGTCAAGGCGTCCAAAACTAAATTCAAATCCCAAGGAGCAAGCCTAGGGACGGGCACCAGCGCACAGCACAGGACAGAGTGGCGGGAAGGCGCGCATTTTAATCTGATTAGAAGATCACGCCTATGGAGGCGTGATAACATGAAGTGGGAGAGCCTGCCAGGGTGACTATGAATAGCATAGTCACTCATTATCATCCCTAATGAGGTACTGTAATAACATTTAGCTCCTAAATTCACCAAGTGAAATTGAAAATAAAAGGAGTGTAGGGTAAGTGTTACTATGCTCTAGGGACAGCTTTTAATAGCTTTAGAGGTGTTTGGGGGTGACAGGATCCCTTTAAGTAAATAATTCCATATGTGTTAATTCATAGTTTTGATGCCTTCAGTGTGAATCTACAATTTTCAGTCATGAAAATCAAGAAAACTCTTTGAATGAGAAGGCGTGTCCAAACTTTTGGTCTGTACTGTACGTCCATACTCCAATCTTGTAAGGACAAAAGGAAAAAATGGGGTATGCCAAACAAGTGATACAACCTTAGTGAAGTTAAAATAAAAACAAATTAAGCAGTTTTTTAACAAGAAGATCTTACAAATATAGACATACATCCCACACGATTAAAAACATTTAAGAGGCATTTATAGCCAAAGTGGACAATTCTGAAGAAAGGTATAATGGGAAAACCACCCTCACGAACAGTGTAGGTGACTGGTATGAACGAGAACAGAATATTTGAAAATTGACAGAAATTCAAATTATATTAGTGCCAAAGCGATTATAATTCCTGGTTGCTTTATCACTCCAGTGGACATTTGCCTGTTGTAAATAAGTAAATATATGCATGGGTATGGCTCAATCTGGCACTTAAAACTGGGTCTTGCATATCTCCGCTTTCACTGGATCTGAACTGATTTGATTCAACTAACATCAACTGATTTGATGTCAGTGCACAATTCTGAATATGGTGGTTCCCCTTGCCCCTGTGCTATAGGTGTTTTACCCCATGTAATCAGAACATCTTCCCTCCTTTGGCTCGCAAACCCATGGGGACTTGATCTGCCTATGCTGATCTAGTAAGTCCAGCTTTACGCTGGTACTATATTGCTCTATGACTGGGAGCCTCCAGACCCTATAGGCATTTTATTTGCTCTAGTGCCCAAATTTGATTGTTGTACATTTACTTGTCATGGTCTGTATAGGGATTCTTTCTATATCAGTATAAGCTTTTTGTTTGTAATCAAAAAATTCACCCTTCCCTGACTCAAACCTACAGGGACCACGGTTCAAAAGCATCGTTTATATACTTTATTACTGGCAAGCATGCCTTTTTGCATTGACATGTCACCTTCCTGTAAATCTGCCTTGTTTGTGGTGTTCCTGGGTGGATCTAGACTTTATTTCACCTCTATAGTGGTGGCCATTTTATTGGTTCCATGCATGCGCACTGTGGGTGCCATGTATCACTGTATTAAGAGACTTGGCGCAAGCGCAGTACATGCATCCGGGATGCTGGAGAACATGAGGACTGCACAGGACACCAGGGCTCTCCCCTATGCAAATTGGGTCTAATCGAACACCACTGGTATCATCTAGTTATACTTTGAAAATTTGACAGAGACCTCAATTCTCCTGATGAAGCGAACATGCTAGGCAGTGATACGCATGGGGATTGCTTCACCCCCTCTAGACCTGATCTGCCTGGGATGATGTGGTAAATTCGGTTCTACGCTGGTACTATTTGATTCTATGACTGGGAATAATTAGACTATAGGTACTGTATATATTCTAGTGCCCATTTTTGGTGTTATAAATTTACATAGGGACCTTCTCTATATCAGAATAAGCGCTTCATATTTCTTCCATTTGGGTTGGTTCTTGTTACACCTCTGAGCAAATTAAAGAAACTCTTTTGAGGCTCTGAACTAGTATGGGGGCTATATTACCTTGATCCATAAAAGTGATTATTTTCAGCTCTAGGCGTGTATAGCTTTGAAAGGTGCATGTATAATTGAATAACTCTATTGCACCTCTGGGTAATTCTCAATGTTGCCACTTATGTATATAGTGGTATAGGTTTCCTACAGAGGTACGAAATATATGTCTTGTGCATACTAATTCAAGTGCTGCTCTTTAGTAGTTAATTTGGGTATTATTCCTATTGGTACCCGATAAAATAACGAAAAAAGTCTGTTGTATACCAAATATCTTGTATGATGATGCCTTGTGTTTTGCCCTGACTCTGTAGAGCTTCTATAATGTAAGTATCATACTATATTTTCGGAAACTTGTATTTAATCTTCGGCTGTTTGGTATAGTAAACCCTGTGTAAACCTGCATAATTGCCAACCTGCTTTCTCTACAATCGTTTTGGCACTAATTGAATTGCTGTCAATTTTTAAATATTTTTCTATCTTCCCAGTCATGCTGGTCACCTAGACTGTCCTTGAGGGTGGTTTTCCCATTAAATCTTTCTTGGGAATAGTCCACTTGGCTATATGATTCAACCAGAGCAAGGGTGGGTGAGGGACTCGGACACCGGGGCTACTGTGTGGGGAGTCACGGATGGTCGGGACCCCGGTGCCGTGCCCTGGTGACCAATTATACCAGATGTCAATGGTAAACGGTAGGGGTAGAAGGGGGTTATTTACAGAGGAAACGTGACGCCACCTGTAGAGTCCGGTAAGATGGTACCGGTGCTGCCAGCCGGCCACTGAGGTGATGGTTGAGGCAGCTAAGTGTGGTGCAGCTCCCACAGGTGGAGCTTTACCTCAGGGCAGCTATTGTGGTGAGACGGTGAGGGAGGACAGTGATGGTAATGGGGTAATAACTGCACCACCTTCTGCTGATGATGTTAAGCCCTCCGGGCTGCGGCAGAAAGAATAACAGAAACAGTTCCAGTTTAACTTTGCTTTACTTGGTACCGACTGATGGCATAACAAGACACGGTACAGTTTGGTCTAGGGTGTTGTTACCAACTCAGGGTTTCTCTTATGGAGTCTCTAGATGTCCTCTCTTAGTCTTTCAGGGTTTACTACTTTCTTTCTTACTCTAGTTCTTTCAGTCTTTCATCACCTTTGAAGAGCTCCCCCGCCAGTCCTACGGTCTGTATCTAGAAGATAAGGTCTGTCCACTACTCGGCCTGGATAAGGCAACCCGGACAAATAGCAAAGAGGCTCCTTTCCAGCTCCGCAGTAAATGTCTGTCTCTTTTAGTTTCTTCTAGTGTCCTGAACCAGTTTTCAGTCCTGAGGGGAGAGGTACCTTTGTGGCGCTGTCAGCAACCCGTTTCTGTTGGGCCTACAGCTCGTCGGTTTTTCAGTCAGGGCTGAACTCCTGGCTGCCTCGGTTGTCCGTGTCACCGGTGTCCCCTCAACATGACCAGTTGGCTCCTACCAGCCCTGGCCCGTTGCCTTCTGTCCTGGACCCCACATAAAGATGGGGCACCCTCCACTCAGCTGGGCTGCCAGGCTTGACCACTCTGTCTGCCTTCCCAGCACCGACTCAGGTAAAACTGTCAACTGTCACTCTTACTCAGTCCTAAGCTCCGCCCCCACCTGTGGAACCTACTATATTACCAGTTCCCCCTACTCTAAGTGGTGCGGTCCTAAGTGAGTGTAAAAATAGACTCCATAAGATTGAAATCCTAAACGAGCAACTTACAATAATATTACACATAAATATTAAATGCAATACCACTCTGTGGCGCATACACGCATGGGCGCCACATATACATGCCTTTTCAATGTTTTTAATCCTGTGTGGTGGTTGTCTAAATTTGTAAAATCTTACTAAAATAAAATAAAGCACTTTTTTTTTTGAACATTCATCATTTGTTTGGCATACCCCTTTTTCTTCCTTTTGTCCTTCGACGTTTCTTTGGTATGCGAAGTGATCCCTATTACAGTTGAGGCCAAAAGTATTGACACCCCTGCAATTCTGTCAGATAATACTCAGTTTCTTCCTGAAAATGATTGAAGACAAATTAAATGAAGATAACAATACCAAAGAATTTGTGATTGCAATGAAAAAACACAAAAGAGAATGAAGCATAAAGCAAAACATTGATCATTTCACACAAAACTCCAAAAATGGGCCAGACAAAAGTATTGGCACCCTCAGCCTAATACTTGGTTGTACAACCTTTAGCCAAAATAACTGTGATCAACCGCTTCCGGTAACCATCAATGAGTTTCTTACAATGCTCTGCTGGAATTTTAGACCATTCTTCTTTGGCAAACTGCTCCAGGTCCCTGATATTTGAAGGGTGCCTTCTCCAAACTGCCATTTTTAGATCTGTCCACAGGTGTTCTATGGGATTCAGGTCTGGACTGATTGCTGGCCACCTTAGAAGTCTCCAGTGCTTACTTCAAAAAGCACTAGAAAATGTTTTTTGGGTCATTATCCTGCTGGAAGACCCATGACCTCTGAGGGAGACCCAGCTTTCTCACACTGGGCCCTACATTATGCAGCAAAATTTGTTCGTAGTCTTCAGACTTCATAATGCCATGCACACGGTCAAGCAGTCCAGTGCCAGAAGCAGCAAAGCAACCCAAAACATCAGGGAACCGCCTCCATGTTTGACTGTAGGGACCGTGTTCTTTTCTTTGAATGCCTCTTTTTTTCTCCTGTAAACTCTATGTTGATGCCTTTGCCCAAAAAGCTCTACTTTTGTCTCATCTGACCAGAGAACATTCTTCCAAAACATTTTAGGCTTTCTCAGCTAAGTTTTGGCAAACTCCAGCCTGGCTTTTTTATGTTTTGGAGATGGACTTGTAGCCTTGACATTGCTCATTGCTCATGTGTCTTGGGTCTTCTTTCTTTTCTCCATGCTCAATGTGGTACACACAAGGACACAGGACAGAGGTTGAGTCAACTTTAATCCATGTCAAATGGCTGCAAGTGTGATTTAGTTATTGCCAACACCTGTTAGGTGCCACAGGTAAGTTACAGGTGCTGTTAATTACACAAATTAGAGAAGCATCACATGAATATTTTTAACAGTGCCAATAATTTTGTCCACCCCCTTTTTTATGTTTGGTATTATTATCTTCATTTAATTTGTCTTCAATGAAAAAACACAAGAAGAATTGTCCTAAAGCCAAATTGGATATACCGTATATACTCGTGTATAAGCCGACCCGTGTATAAGCCGACCCCCCTACTTTTGCCCCCAAAACCTGGGAAAACCTATTGACTCGTGTATAAGCCGAGGGTGGACTCCAGCACAGGTATACAGCCCCCAGCAGTGTGGTATACAGGCCCCCCAATGGTAGTATACAGCAGCCCCAGAGGTGTATACAGCAGCCCCAGAGGTAGTATACAGCAGCCCCAAAGGTATATACAGCAGCCCCAAAGGTATATACAGCAGCCCCAGTGGTAGTATACAGCAGCCCCAGAGGTAGTATACAGCCCCAGTGGTAGTATACAGCCCCAGTGGTAGTATACAGCAGCCCCAGAGGTATATACAGCCCCAGTGGTAGTATACAGCAGCCCCACAGGTATATACAGCCCCAGTGGTAGTATACAGCAGCCCCACAGGTATGTACAGCCCCAGTGGTAGTATACAGCAGCCCCACAGGTATGTACAGCCCCAGTGGTAGTATACAGCAGCCCCACAGGTATATACAGCCCCAGTGGTAGTATACAGCAGCCCCAGAGGTATATACAGCCCCAGTGGTAGTATACAGCAGCCCCAGAGGTATATACAGCCCCAGTGGTAGTATACAGCAGCCCCAGAGGTATATACAGCCCCAGTGGTAGTATACAGCAGCCCCAGAGGTATATACAGCCCCAGTGGTAGTATACAGCAGCCCCAGAGGTATATACAGCCCCAGTGGTAGTATACAGCAGCCCCAGAGGTATATACAGCCCCAGTGGTAGTATACAGCAGCCCCAGTGGTAGTATACAGCAGCCCCAGAGGTAGTATACAGCCCCAGTGGTAGTATACAGCAGCCCCAGAGGTATATACAGCCCCAGTGGTAGTATACAGCAGCCCCAGAGGTATATACAGCCCCAGTGGTAGTATACAGCAGCCCCACAGGTATATACAGCCCCAGTGGTAGTATACAGCAGCCCCACAGGTATATACAGCCCCAGTGGTAGTATACAGCAGCCCCAGAGGTATATACAGCCCCAGTGTAGTATACAGCAGCCCCAGAGGTATATACAGCCCCAGTGGTAGTATACAGCAGCCCCAGAGGTATATACAGCCCCAGTGTAGTATACAGCAGCCCCACAGGTATATACAGCCCCAGTGGTAGTATATAGCAGCCCCAGAGGTATATACAGCCCCAGTGTAGTATCCAGCAGCCCCAGTGGTAGTACACAGCCCCCCCTCCTTAATATGTGTCCCCCAGTAGTAATAAACAGCCCCCCCCCCTCCTTATCATGTCCCCCCCGGCTGCGGCAGCTGTGAAAATAACAAACAGTTTATACATCACCTGCCGGCGCAGCTCTCCGCTTCTCCGGTCCTCAGCATCTCCGCTCGCGGCTTCTTCTTCCTTGATGTGCCGGCTTGTGACCGCGCGCAGGAAATGACGTCATCTCCTGCGCCCGGTCACATGACACCGGCACAACAAGGAAGAAGAAGCCGGCGAGCGGAGATGCCGAGGACCGGAGAAGCGGAGAGCTGCGCCGGAAGGTGATGTATAAACTGTTTGTTATTTTCACAGCTGCCGCAGTCGGGGGGAACATGATAAGATGGGGGGGCTGTTTATTAATACTGGGGGACGCATATTAAGGAGAGGGGGCTGTGTAGTGCAATATGCACGGCATCCCCCCGCCGCTGATGGACGGGGGGATGCCGTGCATATTCATTGCACTAATGAGGCGGCCCCACGTGACCGCCTGCGGTCACCGCGGCCCCCTCCTGCCTCCTCCAGCCCCCGGTCACAGCTCCCCCCCCACAGCATACCGTATTGACCCGTGTATAAGCCGAGGGGGGGACTTTTCAGCCCAATTTTTGGGCTGAAAAACTCGGCTTATACACGAGTATATACGGTAATTCCACACCAAAGAATTTGTGATTGCAATCATTTTCAGGAAGAAACTGAGTATTATCTGACAGAATTGCAGGGGTGTCAATACTTTTGGCCACAACTGTATATACAAAGCTATTAGTGGTGTCCTCTTATCTCTTCAGTCATCCTCCAATCTTGTAGCACTAAGGCTATGTACACACGCTGCATATTTCACCATTTATGCAGCACTTTTTAGCGCTTGCGTAAATGCAGTGAAGTGCAGCACCGTAACGCAGCCCAGCAAAAGCAATGGCTTTTGCGTAAAACCATTCATATGTGCTTTTTGTTGCATGTCAATTCTTTGCACATTTTTAAAAGCGCTGCACCCATAGCCCACATTAAAGAATGGGCTTGGGGAAAGGCGCAAGTGAAAATGTGCAGTATGTGAACGATGTTGCTGCGTATATGAGCAAAAAAAGCACAAGAAAGGGCTACTGTATAAATACACAGCCGTTACTCAGCATGTGAACGTAGCCTAATCTAGGAATCTAAGAAAGATAATAAAAATCTTATTATTGGTAAGTAGAGAGCCATGCCATGAAAGTATCTTCCCGAAGGAACAGGAAACCTACTGAAAATAACAAAAATAGGGGCGGTACCTCTCCAAAGCCCCAGGGTGTTTTCAGAGCATAAGACTGCAGCCCTACAGGTTTGCTCAACAGTACCTATAGCCCTAGTGGAATGAGCCTTAATAACCTGAGGGGATTTCTGACCTGAAGTAGAATAGGCAGAGTTTATGGCCATCCTAACCCACCTAGCACTAGTGGATTTAGTAACCTTTTCCCGTATTCAGTCCATGATACAAAATAAACATAGCGGAAGACTTTTGCAAAGACTCTTACTTCCAAATATTTAAAGACATCTAACATCAAAAGAAGGAAATGTTAGCTCCCCCTGACATTTCAGGTTGTCACAGAAGGAAGTATTTCATGGCCCCTATGACACTTGGAGTTTACCATTGGAGGAAAATCAGGTCAGCCTTCACTGTTATCCTATCTTCTAAGATTACGGTAAAAGGTGGATTAACAGAGAGAGACTTGCAATTCATATATGCCTAGCTGAGTTCAAGCCACCAAGAGTTAGTGCCCACAGGTCGATTTTACTGTGGTCCAGAATGCAGCAAAACCCGTAATGCTTTCAAGGATCTCTAGAATCCTTGGCAAGAGATTTGCTGCATTCTGGTCCTGCATTTTTTTTTAAACATATTTTATTGATTTTTAGTAACACACAGTAAATGTTAACATTTCCAAATATCGGATCATATTCATATATAAACATTTAGAAAGTTGCTATACATAAGGGGGCCGTCACACGGTGAGATATCTTGCCCGATATCGTTTAAGCGATCTCCATTTTGATCGCTTAAGCGATATCGGGCACGATATCGTTGCATGTAATCAAGCGATTTACGATGGTAAATCGCTTGATCGTGACATCGCTGATCTGAGGTTCGGTTCTCAGATCTAGCGATGAACGATGCAACGATCTGCATCATCGTGGTGTATAACACCACGATGAACGATCTCCCAGCGGCAGAGCCTATGCTGGGAGATGGTAACTATGGTACACGTCGGGTAACTAAGCGACGCGCGGCGCCTAGTTACCCGATGTGTACCATAGTAACGAGCGAGATCGCTGCTCCACATCGCTGGTGAGTCTGTCTGTGTGACAGCTCACCAGCGATGTGAGCGATATTGTAAGCGATCGCGCGTGCACGTGATCGCTTACAATATCGCTAAAGATGTCGCAGCGTGTGACGGCCCCCTAAGTAAGATACGATTTAAAGTATCACAATGTCTTCTTCATTAAGATGTTAGGATGGAAAATGTACTATCCATCAAATTTACTGCCATTGTGCAACCCTGTCCTGCCGTCTCTGTATATATTGGGGGTGGTTTTCCTCCCAGAAAGTCTGAATTATCTAGAAATGGCATAAATGGTGATGTCCCAACTTCCACTCCATTTATTTTCCTAGATTTCCTCCAAGTCTTTATTGTTTGCCACATAGTCGGGAATTTATCTAAGTTATTAGGAAGTTTTTCATTACCTAGATGCATCAGTGCCGTTAACGAGATATGTAGAACTGGACCAGGCACTTAACCCACATTAGTGTAGTGTGACGTCCCTTTCATCGAGTCAGTAATGTATCTTAAGTTCGCTGCTAGGTTATACCGTCCTATATCCGGGAAATTTATACCTCCCTCTTCGCTTCGAGCCTGCAGCTTTGTCAGCCCAATTCTTGATCTCTTCCCCGTACCCCATATAAATGACCTAAATGCCTTATTCAATGCGTGTATATCTTCCTTGCGTAATAATAGTGTATGTATTCCAAACACTACCCTTAATTAAAATGGTCATATTCCCTAAATTAAGTGACTGCGCCCTGAAAAAGATAGCGTTAAGTGTTTCCCCCTTATGGCATCAATACCTCAATTATTATGTTTATTGTGTATAGTGTGGACAAATCCGCTGGAATATGGACACCCAGATACTTTATGGAAGACGTGCTCCATCTGCAGGGGATAGTCCTGGTTATTTTCCCCTGGTCCCCGAGGGCCAGAGCTTCTGATTTGTTGTAATTTATTTTAAAGCCAGAGCATCTATTATATAAAGCCCGAAGCCACTTCCGGCCAAACCCGAAGCCACTTCCGTAGTGTTGTGGTCGGATATTCGGCCAGCTCCACCCGCACAGGGTGGACCAAGATGGCCTCCCTATGCGGGAGGATCGCGGCGAGCCAGCCGGGAGACGACCGGTGTTAGCCGGTCGTCTCCCGGGTGGCGAGTCGTTGCAGCCGGTAACTCCGGCACGTAGGTCCATTGTGAGTCTCCCGCCACCCGTGGCCGAAAATAGAACAAAGGGCCCGGCCATGCACAGCTCTAAAGATCGCTGTGTATCTCAATGGGAAGTGAGGCGCTATGCTCATTGGTCGGCGCCAGCACACAGCGACCAATGAGCATAGCGCCTCACTTACAGCGGTAAATTTGAAACTCAAAGTCGTCCATTATATCTCAACGGGAAGTGAGGCGCTATTCTCATTGGTCGCTGTATGCTGGCGCCGACCAATGAGAATAGCGCCTCACTTACAGCGGTAAATTTGAAACTCAAAGTGAGGCGCTATTCTCATTGGTCGGCGCCAGCACACAGCGACCAATGAGAATAGCGCCTCACTTCCCATTTAGATATAATGGACGACTTTGAGCTTCAAATTTAGCGCTGTAAGTAAGGCGCTATTCTCATTGGTCGGCGCCAGCACACAGCGACCAATGAGAATAGCGCCTCACTTCCCATTGAGATATAATGGACGACTTTGAGTTTCAAATTTACTCATAGTCAAATTCAAAGTCCTCCATGTATCTCAATGGCCAGTGAGGCGCTTCTCTCATTGTACTCATGACAGTAGCAACATTAACCCCTTACATTCCGTTTTATCTGTAATTTCTATAACACAGTGTGTAGTTGTACTGCCACTGGGAAGTTAACCCCTTATATACCATTTCTGCCTTAACTCCATACTTTGTAGTCTCTATTATTACTGCCAGTAGGAACATTAACCCCTTATATTCCATTATTGTTGTTATTTCTATTACACAGTGTATAGTTGTAATGACACTGCGAAATTAACCCATTATATACCAGTTGACCATTAACTGCATATTTGGTAGTGTTTATAACTACTGCCACTGGTACATTAACCCCTTGAACACCATTTTGGATATAATTTACAGCGCTGAGTCTGTTGTGGGAGTGCCTGTGGGACATTAACTCCTTCAATAACACTTTTGATATCATTATAAGTTCCTACTCTGTTATAGTCCTGTTAGTCGGACATTAACTCTTTCTACACCTCCACTATATTGCTACCCTCACAGTTCTGCCTACATTGCCTACTTAGTCATATATCTGCTGTTTAAGTCTATTATTTAAAACTCTTAAAAAAATTATATACAGATTCTAGACTCCCGATTCTTTAGAATCGGGCTCACAGCTAGTTTACTATATTTTTCTATGATTTTCATTATCACAGGGATTTCAATCTCAGGGTTGGAGATAAACAACAGGATGTCATCCGCAAAGGCTTTTGTATGGTATCTCTCAAATTTGTGTGCCCTTATATACTGTTGAGTTCTGTACAGTTCTGATTAATGGGTCTAAGGCTAGATTGAACAGTAAGGGCGATAGCGGGCATCCCTGTCTTGTAAAAGTACCGTTTATGGCCAAAGAGGCACATCACCCTTTAAGGTCCAGTCTGGACACCGATTCATTGTAAATGCTTTTAATGGCATTACGAAACCATGGACCGAACTCCCTCAAAGCCAGGACCTCAAATAAGTAATCCCATGACACTCGGTCAAATGCTTTATCGGCATCCAGGCTAGCCACCATTGCCTGCCTGTCCTCCCCAATCCTCCCATATGAGATTATCACATACAATATACGTACAGCACTGGGAGTAGATTTACCATGGACAAAGCCGATTTGTTGGGGTGAAATGATTGAGGGGAGCATCTGTTGAACTCTGTTTGTTAGTAATTTTGTGAATATTTTAAAGTCCGAGTTTAACAGTGAGATCGGTCTATAGCCCTCCACTTTCAATGGGTCTTCGACTGGTTGAGGGGGAGCGTGCTCCAGACGGGTTCACAGATGCGGACATAATAGTACTCCCAAAACCAGGCAGTTAAAAATTTCACATAGGTGTGGGCCAATCACTCCCCCCATGAGTCTATAATATTCATTGCTATACCCATCTGGGCCAGGTGCCTTGGAGGTCGTCAATGTGCTGCTGGTCTGTATCACTTCCGCTACCGTCACCCTGCAGTTAAGCAATCGTCTCTGACTTTCTAACACCTGAGACGGTCCCCAGACTGACTGAAGAGCAGAGATTGCATCCGTTTCCCTCGGTTCTGCCTTATAGAGTGTCTCAAAAAATGACTACCGTATATACTCGTGTATAAGCCGACCCGTGTATAAGCCGACCCCCCTACTTTTGCCCCCAAAACATGGGAAAATCTATTGACTCGTGTATAAGCCGAGGGTGGACCCTAGCACAAGTATACAGCCCCCAGCAGTGTGGTATACACCAGTCATACACTTCATGCAACTTCTTCCTGTTTCCTGTGAAGATGGAGGATCGCGGACGGCAGCGGCGAGCGGGCGCGGACAGCGGGACTGTGATAAGTATAGTTTGCTTTACAGGTGACCGGAGCGACGCTGGGGGGGCCCTGCATTACTGGGGATGCGGGGGCTGCTGTATACCGATGTATACATCGGTATACAGCACTGACTCGCGTATAAGCCGAGGGGGGTACTTTTCAGCCCAATTTTTGGGCTGAAAAACTCGGCTTATACGCGAGTATATACGGTAACTCCCCATTAATTCCCTCGTCAGCAGTCTAGGTTACACCTTGTTTATTTAAGATTTTATGGACTCTGGTTGCTTTACGATATGGTCTTGTGAGTGATGCCAGCAGTTTCCCTGGTTTGTTTCCCCATGTAAAATATTTCTGTTTCTGAAAATCTGCACCATAGGCCGCTCTTTCATGAGCTAGAACCTCTGCCGCCTCCTTTGTCTCTAGATACTTCTTTTTTGTGAGTGGCGTATTATTAGTTTTAAATTGTTTGTAAGCCTCTGTGAGTTGTGATTGTGATTCCAAAATTCTTCGCATTAAATTTCTTTTTATTACTCACATAAGATATAATATGGCCTCTCATGGCTGCTTTGGATGTATCCCAAAAAAGTTGAGGTGTTACTATATGGTCTATATTGTTGATTTTAAAATTATTCCATTCCAGATGAAGATAGTTTTTAAAATCTTCAGATGTATATAAGTACGAGGGAACCTCCATCTTTTGTTAAATTTGATGGATTGTCTTAGCTGGATATGCATAGTGATCGGGTGCATGGTCAGAAATATATATGTCTAAGATTTTTGTCCGTTGAACTAATGACATCAGTGCAGAACTTATAAGCCAGTAATCTATCCTGGCGTGGGAGTCTTGGGCATGTGAATAGTGTGAGAAGTCTCTCTCCAATGGGTGTTGTGTCCTCCAAGCATCTACCAGGTCTAAACCACTCATTAAAGACCTCAACAATTTTCCGGGGGACCGTGTTTTTAGTTGTTGTGGGTGGGATGAATCCATAACGTTATCATATATTTCATTAAAATCCCCCCCCACAATCAATGAATGTGTACCCCAATCTGCTATTTGTTCTAATATAGAGGTCTGGAATTGGGTGTCTAGTATATTTGGTGCGTAAATATTCACCACTTTTATATGGTGTCCCCTCAATTATCAGATAGGAGGTGGTGGATGTGATGGCGGACCCAGCAGGTAGATAATATAAGATTAACACATACATATTATTATTCTCTATACAGAAACTCCTTCAAGTTTTAAACCACTAGGTGGCGCTGTTGTAGTAAAGTCACTGCATTGTACAATATTAGTTTCCAGTGGTTATAACGTTGTGGTATCATACAGTTCTGAGCCACTAGATGTCACTATTGTATTAGAGTTGCAGTGCTATACACTGTAATAAATTCCAGTGACTGTGGTGTGGTATAGCAAGGGTTAATGTTCCCTTTTCTGTATTTCTAATTTCACTCTTTTAATGCAGTGTCTGGGCCTGGCGTGTATTCACTCCACTACACATCACATACTTTATCAAAAAGTCCTTCCAGGGGGTCTGCCTTCACTCTCCAAAGTTGTCTGGATCTATATACCCAAGGGGAGAGAGACATTGACTTCCCAAAGTGAAGATTATATTATGCTGAAGTTAGGGTAATCCCCCTTGACACAAGATTTCTGAGAGGCAGGGGTAACAATGCAGTAGAGCATCCTCTTCTCTCTCACCTCTCCGCTCTGCTGGGGCTGTCAGGGGTCGTTTCTCACCCCACAGTCAGCCACCCAAGGCTTCAGGCTTTCTCCAGCCTTGGCGCCCTGGCTTCCCCTGGCCTCCGGCTGTTCCCACTATTGTTCCCCTCCAGCTCTCTCCTTTCCCGCCACCAGAAGCAGCCTCTCACCGAGTGTCCCGCCTTCCAGGGCGTCCAGCGTCTCCAGCGGTCCCCGGTCTGTGGGCTCTCCGGCTCTCCTCCTCAGAGTAGGTGTGTGCTTGATGGCTTTCCGCCATCATCCTGCAGCGTCTGCTCCCTCCAGCCTCTTTCTGTTGCCTGCGCCCTCGGCCCTGTGCTGCCTCGTGGCGCTGTGCCTTCTATTAGGGCTTTGTGCCCAGACCCTCCGGGGATCTCTGTGCCCAGATAGCACCCGCTGGGTTACCGTAACAATTCTCCCCCCAGCCTATGTAGTTGGTGGCCCGCCACCGTTCAGGTGGCCTTGGATGATGTGAGGCCCTGGGGGAGCTCTGTATCAGGCGGCAATTCTTTAGGTCCGCCTCCCGGAAGTCTGGTCCTGCATTTTTACCATTGTCTGCAGCAAAAACGCAGAAAAGAATGGACATCCTCAATCTTTCCCATCTGCAGCACTTGCAAAACCAATGTGTTGTGCACAGTGTTTCTGTGGAACACAATGGTTTTGCTAGCAAGCCCAAACACAGGAACACATTAGCATGCATCTGCATAAAACCATAGCAAAAACACATGCTGAAAACAGACCTGTGGGTACATACCCTTACTCTAAGGATGAGAAGTTAATGGTAGCCAAATAGGTTCAAAGGGAACCTTTATAAGGGCATTTAGGATTAAATTTAGACCCCTGGGGGCCAATTTACGGCCAAGTCCTTATGAAGCTATGGGTGGTCAGCGATCTTATCAAATAGTGTGCTTTGGGCCAACACTTGAGTTGGTGGAGGTCTCTTTTGAGAATTTAGTAGAAACTCCACTACTTCTGCCAGGGAAATCTGCTGATGTTGCATATAATTTTTGTATCAAAAATTAAAAAAAAACACCCCTTTAATACATTAGAATATAAAACAAGGTGTTACTTGCCTCACACTTAGTATTTTCACAAAATTTAGTTTCTACTCTCCTGACTCACCGCGGCCGGCTGACTCCGGTTTAGACAGGCGATTCTTCTTCCCTCCTTGTCACGGGTGGACCGCGCCTGCCGGTAGTGGGGCCCGGTGTAGTGCAGATCAAAAGTGAAGACGTCTTCGTGGAACAGATTAAAAGGGGTTTAATTTGTTTTATTCGTGACGCCACCTATGAGTAGATTCGGTAAGGGCTACCGACGCTGCGGAACCCCCGGGGGATGGACAGCAGCAAGATGTTACGCTCCCCACAGGCTGAGCGGTGATCCCCGGGGGCTGGAGCTGCTCAAGATGTTGTGCGGCAGCTGCGGTTACCTTATTGTGCGGACGGATAGTTCATAAGGAAGCACGAACACAGGTAGTCTCTGCAACGGGTCTTTACTGTAACCAGCAGGCAGTACATGGCATACAGTGGTTGAGTAGTAGACCGGGTAGACTCAGCAGTGATAGTGTTCCTCAGAGATCCGCAGTGTTCCTCCATTCTACCTAACTTGATTTGTTGCCAGCGTCGCCCAGGAATACCAGGTCGGGTACGGGGAGGCTGCTTCAATGCCCTATCCATGATGTACGTCCTGGATGCTTTGGGGAGCCTTGGGTCCCTCAGTGGGTACACCGCTGGTTAGACGACTGGAAAACTGGCGGGTGGTGGGGTGCTCCTGTAAAGCTGATCCTCCACTCTTCTGGTTCGCGTGGCAGAGGTGAACTACTGCCAGCTTCGGTACCAGTGAACCGGCTGTGAGTTGTGGGCACGGGAGTCTTTTGGGAACCCGTGTAGATATGCCCATTCCCGGTGGTTAAGGCCTCAGGTGCTGACACCCGACCGGTGACGGCCCAGGGGCCCGCACGGAGTGCGGAGCCCCCGCTCCTCTCCAAGCTCTAGTCTGCTCTTGTCAGGTTCTAGATTCTTTTTCTTTCTCTCTAGATTATTGACTATGTTCTACTACACTACCCTAACACTCCACCCCCCAGGACCTATGATTGGTCCCCTGTTCTAGGTGATGCATGTTTGGGTTGGATCTCAAAGTTAACTATTTCACTGCTGTGTCAGAGAATATTGCGGCTGCAATACTCCCTTGTGACGCACTCGTTGCGGGGCGCCACAATACCCAGACCAGTAACTGCACTGAATTTGAAAGGGAGCAGTCAGGTGAACTCGAGGATGCAGGATTGGACCCCAGAGACAGATTGGGCATATCTGTGGGTCAAATAGTGACAGTTCTAAGCCATGTGAATCAAGCTCTGTTCATCCAAGAGGGGTCAATTGGCATGACCCTGGCTCCCTCTTCCCGTATTTTCCAATCTGGATCAGAGGGAAAGGAGGAAAAGCATAGAGAAGATGCTGTCTTATAGGTCAGATGAGATTTCCACTACTGTCTCACAATTCTATTGGGTTCTGGGAGAATTTGTTCACCTGAAAAATCTCCCTGGTTGCAAATAGATATACTGAGAATCACCTGAGAATGGCGATTCTCCTGTTGACTCAACAATCTAAAGAGAGATCTGGTAACACAGGCGGAGGATATGTTGGTTTTGAAGGGAAGAGGTAGAAGTCTTTCAGGATTTTTTCAGCATGATCTCAGTTTTTTTGTCCATTGGGTTCTTGAGCTGGGATCCTCAAAAGGGAGCACAGTTTTCTTGGCCACCCTTGCTACGAACTGCACTAACTAGCTCTGCCACATCTTCTAAGAGATTTTTTACTCCATCTTCCTAAAAGATTAAGCCTCTTACCTTATTTCTGAAGCAGAATTGTGTGAGCCTTTAGAGCCAGAAGCATAATTTTCAATCTGGATTTTTTGGGGAAGACTGCCCAGATGGAGGGGGGAGGAGGCTAGGGACGACTGGACCTGCTGTTAGAACGCAATTAATCTAGAAGTGAGGGATGTTATGCTCTATGGTCAAACAGCCTTATCCAGACACCCCTGGCAAAACCTTTCCCAAGATGAGGAAAGCTATCTAGGAGCCTTTCCCTGTGGCCTTCTTAGGGGTAGACTTATCTCCTTATGGAGATAGAGATTTGGGATCTTTAGTTACCCTACTCTCCCTTTGTTAGTGCCAGAAAGAAACTGGGCAAGGACCCAAAATCCCCCATAAGACTTACTGTAGCAGCGCTGGGCTCTGCATATGCAGGGCAGGAAGTCATCACAACATCCATACCAAAGGATTTGTCTTACCTGTGGTGTCTTCGGGGTGGGCTTATAAAGTATCCGCAGTATCAGGGGAACGGAGACAGTAAGGAGGAGAGCGGAGTCCATGACCATCGCCTGGTTCACAAAAGGAAAAAGTAAGCCGTGTTCACCGGCCACGCAGCATAAAAGAAAAAACCTCTCCATGCCCCATGGGGGACAGAAAAGAACTGGCTAGTAGGAACTGGGAGGGGCTTTTAACCTATTTGTGCTTCCTGTCCCTCATTTGGGTGTGGAGACCACCTCCTATGCAGTCATGGAAGGTGACTAGAGAAAAGAGGATTTTTGTGTACTCACCGTAAAATCGCTTTCTCTGAGCCATCATTGGGGGACACAGGATACCATGGGTGTATGCTTGATGTGAAAAGGAAGCCACACTATGCCAATTAAGAATAAAAATTTGGCTCCTCCTCCTTAGCAGTATACACCCCCAGGCTGGAGTGTGCCTGATTAGTTTTTGCAAAAAGCAGTAGGAGAAGCAATCCAAGACCCCGATGTTCTGGCCCAAAAGATGACAAAATTAGGGTGGGTGCTGTGTCCCCCAATGATGGCTCAGAGAAAGATTTTACGGTGAGTACACAAAAATCCTCTTTTCTCTATCGCCTCATTGGGGGACACAGAATACCATGGGACATCCCAAAGCAGTCCCCAAGGGTGGGAAGAAGCAGCTTTGAGAGTAAGAGCAGGGACAATCTTCGGAAATGAAGTGGTCGCTGAAAGCTGTAAATGAAGTATAACCTCGGTCCAAATAAAAGGGAAGAATTAGGCACGTGTGACCCAGAAAAAACTTCAGAAAATAATCCTAGCTAGGATTGATTCTACCGTTATCAACTCCAGATGCTGGTTATAAGTCCAGAGACTGACTTCTAGATCCTTAAAAGAGGATATCTCCCCCTCCCCCCCCCCCGATCACAGCAAAACGGCATGTGGATCCAAGAAATCCAAAAAGGTACTACCCACTTGTAGGTCCTCCATTTAAGTTCAGCGAGGTTCAAACACCAGAGAAAAAAAACTGGTAGACCCATCCGCAGGGAAAAATCCTACCTGGGATAGGAAGAAAAAAATCCTAGAAGGAAGATAAAAACTCAACATGTAGCCATGTACTAGACATGGGGTGGAGAAGTCAGCTCCATAAGTCTAAAGCCGTATGTCCTGCGAAAAATAAGGAAGGACAGGGCGCTCGCGCTCATGAAGCCCTGGACAGAGGGAATTTTGGAAAAAGATACAAGAACACCGGGCAAGACCATGTAGCAATGCACTAGACATGGGCTGAGAAGTCAGCTCCACAAGTCTAAAGCCATATGACCTCCGGAAAAAAAGGAAGGACAGAGCGTTCATGAAGCCCTGGACAGTGGGAATTTTGGAAAAAGATACAAGAATGTCGGGGAATTCCATGGATCCCGCCTGAGCGGGTTAGCCCCCGGAACAGGGTTAGCCAAAAACCTGCAGACGACAGATCCCTTTAGATCAAGTGGGTCTGCCATGTCGAGAAAACTTATTTAGACAAACTGACACAGAGTGCGGTTCCCCATGCCTTTGAAGACGCAAGAGGGAACTGGTAGATGGCTCCTTCCGTCAACTCGGTAAGGTATGGAGACAATTACAGTGTTGCGGTGGAGAAAAAACCTAAGGTGGAAAAGCACCTTTTGACCGAAGGAAAACTGGGAAATTTCAGGAACATAAGATGAACCTTTGAAGCCTGAAAACAATAGTAAGCATGGAATTGACAAGGCTTTTGCGAAAATGACAGTAGACAACCTTGCGTAGGACCGCGCTATTCTTGGTGTAATACGCTAGACTTCCTGTATGTGCTGCCGAGGTGAGCGCAAGTGTAGAGGTAAGAGAAATATACCTCCTTGCATGAGCCATTTGTAGGATGACCGGGGAACACGGAAAGAAAAAGACGTCAATCTGAAAATCTGCAGCGTGACAGACTATCCCAAGGGACAGTGGCCAGGGGGTGCTGAAGAGTCAGGTTCTCGTCTACGTGTGTTATAACAGAGATCATGCTCCTGTGAGGATTCCCTGTGTATGGAGAATCTAGAATCTGACTGTTGCTGCCCACTGAAAAATAGAATTATTCTTACCGTTAATTCGGTTTCTAGGAAACCTTCCACGACAGCATAGGAGGTAGCCTCGCCACGCCCTAATGGGGACAGGAACACAAGAGAGGTTAAAAGGCCCCTCCCACCTCCCATTAGCCAGTGTCTTACAACGAACCCAGAACGCATAAGAAACAAGCATAAAATCCATAAACCAGGAAATTAGGGAGGGAAATAAGTGCTGTCGTGGAAGGTTTCCTAGAAACCGAATTAACGGTAAGAATAATTCTATTTTCTCTAGTCACCTTCCACGACAGCATAGGAGGAATGCCCACGAATCCTTACCTAGGGAGGGACAACAGCTTGCAGGACCTTTCGACCAAAGGCCAAGTCCCTGCCAGCCATCACATCCAAACGATAGTGCTTGGTGAAGGTATGTAGCGAAGACCACGTAGCCGCCTTACAGAGCTGCTCCGGAGAAGCCCCAGCACGCTCAGCCCAGGAAACCGAAGTGGCCCGGGTAGAATGGGCCGTAAAACCAGTAGGAGCCGAGAGGCCCTGACCGAGATAGGCGTCCGTGATTGCCCTTTTTATCCAATTGGCGATAGTGCCTTTAGCCACCTTCCGGCCCTTGTGGCGACCAAAATGCTGAATAAACAAATTATGGTCGATACGCCAGGGAGCCGTGACCTCCAGGTAGTGTAACACCAGGCGACGGACATCCAGGGAGTGAAACTCCACCTCCTTTGCCGATCTAGGATGTTCACAGAATGATGGTAGAACGATTGACTGAGACCTATGGAACTCCGACACCACTTTCGGCAGAAAGGACGGATCCAACTGAAAAACAATGCTGTCATCCCGCACCGTCAGATAGGGCTCACGTATGGACAAGGCCTGAAGTTCACCAATTCTCCTTGCTGAAGTAATAGCCACCAGGAAAGCGAGCTTGTGAGACAAGGACCTCATGGAGCAATCCGACAGGGGCTCATAAGGAGAACGAGTCAGGCCCGTAAGCACAATATTCAGATCCCACGAGGGGGAGACACTCCTCCGACAGGGACACCGTCTGGAAGCCGCCACCATGAATCGTTTGACCCAACGATGATCAGCCAGTCTCACGTCAAACACCGAACTCAGGGCTGCAACCTGGACCTTAAGGGTGCTAGGTTTAAGTCCCAGATCCAAACCTTGCTGCAAGAAGTCCAAGATCTGAGAAATATTTGGAGCAAAGGGATCCGGCACCCGGGCCCCACACCAGGAGGAGAACTTCTTCCAGATTTTATTATAAATGGAATTAGTGACCGGCTTACGGCAATCTGGTAAGGTTGCGATAACCTTATCGGAGAGGCCCTGAGCTTTCAGCACTCGGGCCTCAGAAGCCAAGCAGCCAAACTGAGACGCTGCGGAGCCGGATGGAAGAACGGACCCTGTGAGAGGAGGCTTGGGTCCTCCCCCAGATGCACAGGACCGTCCACCCCGAGAGACCTGACCAAATTGAACCAGCTCCTCTTTGGCCAGAAGGGGGCAATTAGGATAGTAGGAACCTTCTCGTCCCTGACTTTCCTCAGAACCCGGGCTAGTAGAGGGAGCGGAGGAAACGCGTAGGCTAGATGAAACGGCCAAGCGTGGGAAAGGCATCCACCCCGATGGCCCCGTCCTTGGGATTGAGGGAGTAGAATGTTCCTACTTTGCAATTGAGGCCCGAGGCGAACAAATCCACCTCCGGACTCCCCAGCGCCCTACCAGGCTGCAAAAAACCGCCTGGTCGAGGCTCCACTCCCCTGGATGGAGATCCTTGCGGCTCAAATAATCCGCCTGAGAGTTCAAGTCTCCCTTGAGATGGACCGCCGAGAGAGACAGGAGAGACCTCTCGGCCCAGAGGAAGATGCGGCTGGAGATGACTTTCAGGTCGCGAAACCTGGTGCTGCCCTGATGACGAATGTGGGCCACAGTGGTCACATTGTCTGAATACACCAACACATGTGACCCCCGGACCAGATCCTGCGCAGCCAGAAGAGCTTCCTCCACTGCTAGGAGTTCGCGGAAGTTGGAGGATCGAGAGCTTATCAGAGGACCCCAGATACCCTGAAACGGGGACCCCGATACCACCGCCCCCCAGCCCCGTTGGCTGGCATCCGTCGTCACAGTAACCAGAGGAGTCCGAGACCAAGAGACTCCCCGGGCCAGATTCACCGGGGACAACCACCACCTGAGGGAGGATATCACCCTCCCTGACAAGCCAACCCTCTTGTTGAGAGAGGAGGGGAGACGATTCCAATGCAACAGAATGTGGTCCTGAAGGCACCTGGAATGCGCCTGGGCCCACATGACTGATGGGATGCACGCCGTCATAGACCCCAGGACCGACATGGACTCCCGGAGCGTGGGGGACCGTTGAGCCCTCAGGGAAGAGATTCTTGACATAAGGGATGTCTGGTGATCTTCTGGCAGAAAGGACACCTGTCTGTCCGAGTCCAGAAGCACCCCCAAGAATCTTCTGACTGAGGAGGGGCAAAGCTGAGACTTCGACAGATTGGGGAGCCACCCCAATGACTGAAGGAAGCCCAACACCCTGTCCACGTCCGCCTTGAGGACCTCCACTGAAGGCGCGACCAGAAGAAGGTCGTCCAAGTATGGTATTAGACAGACGTCTTGTAACCTTAGGAAGGCCACCACCTCCCCCATGATTTTTGTAAAAATCCGAGGAGCAGAGGAGATGCCGAAAGGCAAAACGTCGAACTGGAAGTGGTGGATATCCCCCCGGTAAGACACCGCAAAACGCAGGTATTTCCTGTGCCGAGGATGAATCGGCACATGGAAATACGCATCCTTCAGATCTATGGTGGCCATCTGGAAGTGGGGTCCTATCAAGGGGATCACTGACCTGATTGATTCCATTTTGAATCTGCGGTAGCGGACATAATGGTTGAGCTGCCTCAGATTGATTATAATCCGGGCAGCCCCTGATGGCTTCTTCACCATGAAGAGCCGGGAGTAATGTCCGCTGCCGCATTCCGACTCCGGAACCCTGGAGATGACATTGGAAGCCAGGAGTTCCAGCAAGTTGGAAAACAGGAGATCCTGAGATCCCCGCGAGGGCAGGGTAGTGACTCGAAGTACCGGAGGGGGAGGAGACACAAACTCTATCAAGAGACCGTCTGATAAGATGTTGAGCACCCACTGGCAGTCGGTGCAGGTAGGGGGACGGCTCTCTGCCTTTCTCCCCCGCTGGCGAGATATTACCGAGTCACTGTTTGTCCTGTGGAGGACGCTGGTGGGGAGGAACGAAGATGTTCCTCCCTCGACCTTTCGGGTAGGCCCAACGACCCCCCTTCCCCTTACCTCTGGGCTGGGAGGCCTGAGGCACCTGGGGACGAAAAAATGACTTTTTCCCCACACGGTGTTCGGGAAGCGCCTTCTTATCGGAGGCCTTCTCCAGGATGTCATCCAGTGCGGGCCCAAAAACTAAATCCCCCTTAAAGGGAATGGAGCAAAGGCGCATTTTAGATGTGGAATCCCCCGCCCACATCTTTAACCATAGAGCCCGCCGAGCCGAATTGGAGAGTACGGATGTACGAGCAGCCATGCGTACTGATTCCGCCGAGGCGTCGGCCAAGAATCCAGAAGCCTTTTTTAACAAGGGTAAGGATTCTAGAAGCTCCTCCCGGGAGGTACCCTGGGAGATATGGCACTCAAGCTGATCAAGCCACCTGAGGATCGAACGGGAAACGCAGGTGGAAGCGATATTTGCCTGTAGGGTAGATGATGATGCCTCCCACGAGCGTTTCATCAGCCCCTCAATTTTTCTGTCCATCTGATCCCTCAGCTGGGACGTATCCTCGAAAGGGAGGGCAGTCTTTTTAGCCACCCGAGTGACCTGGACATCCACCTTGGGGACATCCCAAGAAAATGGGGTGTCCTCCAGGGGAAACCGATTCCTCAAACCGCCCTTAACCCTCTTCTCAGGAAACTCCCACTCCTGAGCAATGAGATCCTGAATGTTAGGATGGACAGGAAACCCCACCGGCTTGACAGGACGAAGGCCAGAAAACATAGAATCCTGGACAGAGTGGAGGACCGGCACCTCCTCCAAACCCATAGTGCTGCGGACCGCACTAATGAGCTCAGCCAAATCCTCTGAGGAGAACAGGAATCTGCTAGAGTCAGGTGGCCTGGAGGAAGCACCTTCATCCCAATTATCCGAGCCCGAGTCTAACTGGCCCTCGGAGTCAGATGGGTCCTGCCGCCGTTTCCTCTTTTTGGGAGACGGGGGAGCCGGGACTGGGGTGGGGGCAGCCGTAGGCAGGGAAGCCAAGGAGGCCTGAATCTCATGCTGCACCATGGAGCGCAGTTCCTCCACTAGGGAGGGGTGTTCAGCCCGAACCACATGATCTGTACACTCCTGGCAGAGTTTCTTATCCCAGGGGGAAGAAAACTTCCTATTGCAGACCGGGCAACGCTTCCCACCGGGCTTTTTTACAGCTGGCTTCTCTCCCTGTAAAACACAGAGAGGGTGCCATAAGCAACAGCCTGAGTACAGGCACACGGACCCCCCCCTCGGCACAGACTTACTGTGGCTGGGGTAGAGCTGGTCTCAGCAGCTGGATCAGCCATCCTGCAAAATAAAGGTGCTCACCTGACTGCTGACTTCAGGGCAGCTTAAATGCCATAAGCCTGCCCCACCGCTCCAATCAATGTGCCCCCATCCCCCCTGCAGGGTCCGGAGCAGGCCGCAGCACCACCGGGCGCGCTCTGCACGCTGTCATTCCGGCTCCGACCGCCGGAACCGGAAGCGCCGTCATCGGGAGCACAGGAACCGGAAGTGACGCCCGCTGACGTCACATCCGGCCGGCGCGACAGCGCGCACACAGGGGAGAAGCCGGCGGGCCCAGGGAACTCCGAGAGGCCGCCGGCGGGGCTCCCCCACCCCGCATCACCTCCGCAGAGGATCCGGAGGAGTGGAGGACGGTCCGGCCGCCCAAAGCCCGCGGCAGGAGCAGTAGGAGGAGGGGAGCCGCAGCACCAACCAACACTGCCCGGCTATCCAGGTACACTGCCCGGCTATCCAGGTACGCTGCAGTCGCCGGCCCCACAGCATAGGAGACAGAAAAAACCTCTCCATGCCCCATGGGGACAGGAAAGACACTGGCTAATGGGAGGTGGGAGGGGCCTTTTAACCTCTCTTGTGTTCCTGTCCCCATTAGGGCGTGGCGAGGCTACCTCCTATGCTGTCGTGGAAGGTGACTAGAGAAAATGCCCGGTATCAAGGCTAAGCTCATGAACATTGAGTGAGACCCCACCAGAGACCCTGGGTGTGGCATACTTACGAATGGGAACATGAGGCAAAACCTGATGGTAGATCATGAACTAGAGGGGAGAAGCTCTGTTGGAGAGCTCGACAGCATTCCAACAGAGGAGCTATAGTACTGAATATGTAGTCGGTGAAAAGCTAGTGTACTTGGTTGCCGTCAGCCTGTTATGCAGTCTGCGGGAGTAAGTATACTTGCTCATCTCCTGTAAAGAGGGTAGCAAGTCTAGCTTCCTCAATAGAGGACCACTAACATGGAGGTACTTACGTAGACAGATATAAGGCTGGCGGCGAACAAACAGTCTAGACCAAGGAATTCGAGACCTAGTATGATGAGTGGATAGAGAATCAGTACTGTAGCCACCATAGGGATACAACATAACTATAGTGTCCAATTCCCAAAGAAATGGACAGGACACGATTCTATAGCTACGGTACCAGGACCCAAGCGACTTAAGTAGTTCCCGGGGCTGGAGATGACAGTGTAGCTACATGGCAATAGACTGCAAGACTTCTACTGCAGGTAGAAGTATCTACTGCAGCAGATGTGGTATCTCGCAGGTAAAAGTTCTGATTCCTGGGTGCAGTAATGGACCACAACACCTGATAGGTATATGGGTCACTGTAGAGGTAGCTACCTGACTCCCCAATGGCTTACACTGGGGAACACAATTTTTTTAGGAGTTAGGTCAGACAACTGTTCTTAATTAATTTTTGGATGCTGAATCCAGAAATGATCTCAATTAATTTTTGGATGCTGAATCCAGAAATGATCTCAGTTTTTCTCTATCACGTCAAGTTTTTGAACTATAGGATTTTTGTCTTCTCAAAAATATGTAAACTACTGTACCTAAAAAGTGTTTTTTTTTTTTTTAAATACCGTATATACTCGTGTATAAGCCGACTTTTTCAGCCCAAAAATTGGGCTGAAAAGTCCCCCCCTCGGCTTATACACGAGTCATATACGTGGGGGCTGTGTCCGGGAGCAGGAGGAGGCAGGAGGAGGCTGGAGGAGGTGGGGGGAAGGCTGCAATATGAGCGGCTCGTGACGTGGAGCCGCTCATAACTTATTCATGATATGCACTGCATCCCCCGCCCATCCGCGGGGGGAGCAGTGCATATCGCCTTACAGCCCCCCAGCACGGGGTATACAGCCCCCCCATCCCTCACAGTATGGCGCCCCCTTTCCATACAGCCCCCCCCGTGGTATCCAGGGCCCCCCGTATATACAGCCCCCCCGTGGTAACCAGGGCCCCCCGTATATACAGCCCCCCCGTGGTAACCAGGGCCCCCCTTGCTGCACCTGTAAAGGAAGAAGTCAGTATACTTATCGCTGCTGCTGCCGCCGCCGCCGTCGCCGCTCCGCTTCTCGGTCACCGCGCTGCTCCGGGTCTTCACGCTTCCTGTTCCTTCTCCGGCGCTCAGGAAATGACGTCATTGTTCGAGCGCCGGAGAAGGAACAGGAAGCGTGAAGACCCGGAGCAGCGCGGTGACCGAGAAGCGGAGCGGCGGCGGCGGCAGCAGCGATAAGTATACTGACTTCTTCCTTTACAGGTGCAGCAAGGGGGGCCCTGGTTACCACGGGGGGGCTGTATACAGCTGGGGCCCTGGATACCACGGGGGGGCTGTATACAGCTGGGGCTGCTGTATACAGCTGGGGCCCCTGTATACTACCTATGGGGGGGTCTGTATACCTCTGGAGCTGCTGCTGTATATACCCCCTAGGGCTGCTGCTGTATATACCCCCTGGGGCTGCTGCTGTATATACCCCCTGGGGCTGCTGTATACTACTACTGGGGCTTCTGTATACTACTACTGGGGCTTCTGTATACTACTACTGGGGCTGCTGTGTATATACCCCCTGGGGCTGCTGTATACTACCACTGGGGCTTCTGTATACTACTACTGGGGCTGCTGTATACTACCACTGGGGCTTCTGTATACTACTACTGGGGCTGCTGTATACTACTACTGGGGCTGCTGTATACTACTACTGGGGCTGCTGTATACTACTACTGGGGCTGCTGTATACTACCACTGGGGCTTCTGTATACTACTACTGGGGCTGCTGCTGTATATACCACTGAGGCTGCTGTATACTACTATTGGGGCTGCTGTATACTACCTCTGGGGCTTCTGTATACTACCACTGGGGCTGCTGTATATACCTCTGGGGCTGCTGTATACTACCACTGGGGCTGCTGTATATATCTCTGGGGCTGCTGTATACTACCACTGGGGCTGCTGTATATATCTCTGGGGCTGCTGCTGTATATACCACTGGGGAGGCTGCTGTAACACTGCTGGGGCCTGTATGTACCACTGGGGAGGCTGCTTTATACCACACTTCTGGGGGCTGTATACTACCACTGGGAGGGCCTGTACACCACTGCGGGGGCCTGTATACCACACTGCTGGGGGCTGTATACCTGTGCTGGGGTCCACCCTCGGCTTATACACGAGTCAATAGGTTTTCCCAGATTTTGGGGGCAAAAGTAGGGGGGTCGGCTTATACACGGCGGGCTTATACACGAGTATATACGGTAGTACAAATATGAACAAAAAATTAAATATATAAGAAATAGGCATGGCAAATATGTTTTTTAACACTATCATATGCCACGTAGCTCTATATGAGTCGAATTGTAATCAGATAACAAGCCTTATTACAGATATCAGTGAGATTGTGCTTCTCTGGCAGGTAAGTTGTGGAGGAAAAACTTGACGTGCTAGAAAAAAACTGACTACATTTTTGGAATCAGCATGCCAATTTTAGTATAAATCAGCTCAAAAATTGAATTAACGGTAAGAATAATTCTGTTTCTAGGAAACCTTCCACGACAGCATAGGAGGTAGCCTCGCCACTACCTAATGGGGACAGGAACACAAGAGAGGTTAAAAGGCCCCTTCCACCTCCCATTAGCCAGTGTCTTACAACGAACCCAGAACGCATAAGAAACAAGCATAAAATCCATAAACCAGGAAATTAGGGAGGGAAATAAGTGCTAGAAACCGAATTAACGGTAAGAATAATTCTATTTTCTCTAGTCACCTTCCACGACAGCATAGGAGGAATGCCCACGAATCCTTACCTAGGGAGGGACAACAGCTTGCAGGACCTTCCAGCCAAAGGCCAAGTCCCTGCCAGCCATCACATCCAACCGATAGTGTTTGGTGAAGGTATGTAGCGAAGACCATGTAGCCGCTTTGCAGAGCTGCTCCGGAGAAGCCCCAGCACGCTCAGCCAAGGAGACCGAAGTGGCTCGGGTAGAATGGGCCGTAAAACCAGTAGGAGCCGAGAGGCCTTGACCAAGATAGGCATCCGTGATGGCCTTCTTTATCCAATTGGCGATAGTGCCCTTAGCCACCTTCCGGCACTTGTTGCGACCAAAATGTTGAATGAACAAATTCTGGTCGATACGCCAGGGAGCCGTGACCTCTAGGTAGTGCAACACCAGGCGACGGACATCCAGAGAGTGAAACTACACCTTCTTCGCAGATCTAGGATGTTGACAGAAGGATGGAGTTCCATCGATCTCAGTCAATAGTTCTACCAACACCACTTTCGGCAGAAAGGACGGATCCAACTGAAAAACAATGCTGTCATCCCGCAACGTCTGATAGGGCTCACGTATGGACAAAGCCTGAAGTTCACCAATTCTCCTCACTGAAGTAATAGCCACCAGGAAAGCGAGCTTGTGAGACAAGGACCTCATGGAGCAATCCGTCAGAGGCTCATAAGGAGAACGAGTCAGGCCTGAAAGCACAATATTCAAATCCCACGAGGGCGAGACACTCCTCTGACAGGGACACCGTCTGGAAGCCGCCACCATGAATCGCTTGACCCAACGATGATCAGCCAGTCTCACATCAAACACAGAACTCAGGGCTGCAACTTAAACCTAGCACCCTTAAGGTCCAAGTCCCAGATCCAAACCTTGCTGCAAGAAGTCCAAAATC
The DNA here is from genome assembly GCA_033576535.1 of Allobates femoralis. Taxonomy (NCBI): domain Eukaryota; kingdom Metazoa; phylum Chordata; class Amphibia; order Anura; family Aromobatidae; genus Allobates; species Allobates femoralis. The sequence continues at coordinate 417,603,036 of JARQOC010000002.1, forward strand.
TGAGAAATATTTGGAGCAAAAGGGTCCGGAACCCGGGCCCCACACCAGGAGGAGAACTTCTTCCAAATCTTATTGTAGATGGAATGAGTGACCGGCTTACGGCAATCTTGCAAGGTTGCGATAACTTGATCGGAAAGGCCCTGGGCTTTCAGCACTCGGGCCTCAGAAGCCAGGCAGCCAAACTGAGGCAGTGCGGAGCAGGATGGAAGAACGGGCCTTGTGAGAGGAGGCTCGGGTCCTCCCCCAGACGCACAGGACCGTCCACCTGGAGAGACCTGACCAGAGTGAACCAGCTTTTCCTTGGCCAGAGAGGGGCAATCAGGATAGTAGGAACCCTCTCGTCCCTGATCTTCCCCAGAGCCCGGGCCAGCAGAGAGAGCGGAGGAAACGCATAGGCCAGATGAAACGGCCAAGCGTGGAGAGAAAGCATCCACCCCGATTGCCCCGTCCTTGGGGTTGAGGGAGAAGAATGTTCCAACCTTGCAATTGAGTCCTGAGGCGAATAAATCCACCTCCGGGACTCCCCAGCGCGCCACCAGGCTGCAAAAAACTGCCTGGTCGAGACTCCACTCCCCTGGATGGAGATCCCTGCGGCTTAAATAATCCGCCTAGGAGTTCAAGTCTCCCTTGAGATGGACCGCCGAGAGAGACAGTAGAGACCTCTCGGCCCAGAGGAAGATGCGGCTGGAGATCACTTTCAGGTCGCGAAACCGGGTGCTGCCCTGATGACGAAGATGGGCCACCGTGGTCACATTGTCCGAATACACCAACACATGTGACCCCTGGACCAGATCGTGCGCAGCCAGAAGAGCCTCTTCTACCGCTTTGAGTTTGCGGAAGTTGGAGGACCGAGAGCTTATCAGAGGACCCCAGATACCCTGAAACGGGGACCCCAATACCACCTCCCCCCCAGCCCCGCTGGCTGGCACCCGTCGTCACAGTAACCAGAGGAGTCCGAGACCAAGAGACTCCGTTGGCCAGATTCACAGGGGACAACCACCACCGGAGGGAGGACACTACCCTCCCCGACAAGCAAACTCTCTTGTTGAGGGAGGAGGGGAGGCGATTCCAATGCAACAGAATGTGGTCCTGAAGGCACCTGGAATGCGCCTGGGCCCACATGACCGAAGGGATGCACGCCGTCATAGACCCCAGGACCGACATGGACTCCCGGAGCGTCGGGGAACGTTGAGCTCTCAGGGAAGAGATTCTCGACGTAAGGGACGTCTTGTGATCTTCCGGAAGAAAAGACATTTGTCTGTCCGAGTCCAGAAGCACCCCCAGGAATCTCCTGACAGAGGTGGGGAGAAGCTGAGACTTCTGCAGTCGTTGGGGTGGCTTCCAAATCTGCTGAACGCACAATACCCTGTCCACGTCCGACCTGAGGACCTCCGCCGAAGGTGCGACCAGCAAGAGGTCGTCCAAATAAGGGATCAGACAGACATCTTGTAACCTTAAGAAGGCCACCACCTCTCCCATGATTTTGGTAAAAATCCGAGGAGCAGAGGAGATGCCGAAAGGTAGAACATCGAACTGGAAGTGGTGAATTTTCCCCCGGTAAGACACCGCAAACCGCAGGTATTTCCTGTGCCAGGATGAATCGGCACATGGAAATACGCATCCTTCGAATCTATGGTGGCCATCTGGAAGTGGGGCCCTATCAAGGGGATCACTGACCTGATAGACTCCATTTTGAATCTTCGGTAGCGAACATAACGGTTGAGCTGCTTCAGATTGATTATAATCCGAGAAGCCCCCGAAGGCTTCTTCACCATGAAGAGCCGGGAGTAATGTCCGCTGCCGCATTCCGACTCCGGAACTCTGGAGATGACTGGAAGTCAACAGGTCCAGCAGGTTGGAAAACAGGAGATCCTGAGATCCCTGTGAGGGCAGGGTAGTGACCCGAAGACCCGGAGGGGGAGGAGACACAAACTCTATCAAGAGACCTTCCGCCAAGATGTTGAGCACCCACTGGCAGTTAGTGACTCGGTGCGGGTGGGGGGACGGCTCTCTGCCTTTCTCCCCCGCTGGCGTGATATTACCGTTTGTCCTGTTGAGGACGCGGTTGGGGAGGAACGAAGATGTTCCTCCCTCTACCTTTCGGGTAGGCCCAACGACCCCCCTTCCCCTTACCTCTGGGCTGGGAGGCCTGAGGCACCTGGGGACGAAAAAAAGATTTTTTCCCCATACGGTGTTCAGGAAGCGCCTTCTTATCGGAGGCCTTTTCCAATATGTCATCCAGGGCAGGCCCAAAAACCAAATCCCCCTTAAAGGGAATGGAACAAAGGTGCATTTTAGATGTGGAATCCCCCGCCCACATCTTTAACCATAGAGCCCGCCGAGCTGAATTGGAGAGTACGGATGTACGGGCAGCCATGCGTACTGATTCGCCGAGGCGTCAGCCAAAAATCCAGAGGCCTTTTTCAGTAAAGGCAAGGATTCTAGAAGCTCCTCTTGGGAGGTACCCTGGGAGATATGGCACTCAAGCTGATCTAGCCACCTGAGGATTGAACGGGAAACGCAGGTGGAAGCGATATTTGCCTGTAAGGTAGATGATGATGCTTCCCATGAGCGCTTCATCAGCCCCTCAATTTTCCTATCCATCTGATCCTTCAGCTGGGACGTATCCTCGAAAGGGAGGGCAATCTTTTTAGCCACCCGAGTGACCTGGACATCCACCTTGGGGACATCCCAAGAAAATGGGGTGTCCTCCAGGGGAAACCTACTCCTCAAACCGCCTTTAACCCTCTTCTCAGGAAAATCCCACTCCTGAACAATGAGATCCTGAATGTTAGGATGGACAGGAAATCCCACCGGCTTGACCGGACGAAGCCCAGAAAACATAGAATCCTGGACAGAGTGGAGGACCGGCTCCTCCTCCAAACCCATAGTGCTACGGACTGCACTAATAAGCTCAGCCAAATCCTCTGAGGAGAACAGAAATCTGCTAGAGTCAGGTGGCCTGGAGGAAGAACCATCATCCCAATTATCCGAGCCCTAGTCTAACTGGCCTTCAGAGTCAGACGGGTCCTGCCGCCGTTTCCGCTTTTTTGGAGACGGAGGAGCCAGGACCGGGGTGGGAGCAGCCGTAGACAGGGAAGCCAAAGAGGCCTGAATCTCATGCTTCACCATGGAGCGCAATTCCTCCACTAAGGAGGGGTGTTCAGCCCGAACCACATGATCCGTACACTCCTGGCATAGTTTTTTATCCCAGGGGGAAGAAAACTTCTTATTGCAGACCGGGCAACGCTTCCCACCGGGCTTTTTAACAGCTGGCTTCTCTCCCTGTAAAAATATAGAGAGAGCGCCATAAGAATCTGCCTGCAGACAGGCATACGGACTTCCCCCCCGTGGCACAGACTCACTGTGGCTGGGGTAGAGCTGGTCTCAGCAGCTGGATCAGCCATCATGCAATAGAGGTGCTCACCTGAACTGCCTTCAGGGCAGCTTAAATGACTTAAGCCTGCCCCACCGCTCCAATCATTGTGGCCCCCCATCCCCCCCTGCAGGGTCCGGAGCAGGCCGCAGCATTGCCTGGCGTGCTCTGCACGCTGTCATTTCGGCTCCTACCGCCGGAACCGCCGCCATCGGGGAGCACAGGAACCGGAAGTGATGTCCGCCGACGTCACATCCGGCCGGTCTGACAGCGCGCGCGCAGGGGGGAAGCCAGCGGGCTCAGGGCACACCGAGAGGCCGCCGGCGGGGCTCCCCCACCCCGCAGAGGATCCGGAGGAGTGGAGGACGGTCCTGCGGCAAAAAATAAGCACAAAACCCGCGACAGGAGCAGTAGGAGGGGAGCCGCAGCACCGACCAACACTGCCCGGTTAACATCACATCCAGGTATGCTGCAGTCGCCGGCCCCACAGCATAGGAGAATACAAAAACCTCTCCATGCCCCATGGGGACAGGAAAGACACTGGCTAATGGGAGGTGGGAGGGGCCCTTTAACCTTTCTGGTGTTCCTGTCCCCATTAGGGCGTGGCGAGGCTACCTCCTATGCTGTCGTGGAAGGTGACTAGAGAAAACCTAACTCAACAGAAATTTTTTTTCAAATTGTTCCCCAGTGTTATCTGAGAGAACAGGTAGAGAGCCTGGTTGACAGGGCCCAATAGCCACAGTTGTAGGTAGCTATGTGGAAACACTCGGTTGGAAGCATTGAGCCACCGACTGAGTCCAGTGGGCCCAGTACACCTGTCGTCTGCTTCAATAACCCTTGTGTGTAGTGCGTGATCAAGCGTGAATCTGGTTCACTAGGCAGTAGTCGGAAAAAAGTAACCAGTAACATAGTGCTATCCAGGATGTGGTTGCCTCACAAAACCTGCGTACAGGAACGATTACTAGTTCTGAGATGCCAGTCACAGTGATGTGATAGTTTGTGGTCAGGGACTCTGATGCGCTGAACAGTGGACAGATTCAGAGACCATTGTTGCCACTGGCGGAAGGTGCCGGAACAAGACTCCATCCTGAATAGTGATTCAGTGACCACTGTCATAGACAGCCTTATGATACGTTATGATACTGTATAATGGACCGGTTCTATGGCCCTTGCCATATATGTGACGGCTGATAATACAGGAACACTTGATAGTTGGCAGGTTCTCTGGTCATTGCTGCCAGTAGTGACCTAAAACATGATGTTCTGGGACTCTGGCAAACTGGATAGCGGCCAGGTTCTGTGTCTGTTGCTGCAGGTGACAACATAATACGTGATGTCTGGAAATTCTGTACTTATTAGTGGATAGGTCTGTGTGACCAATGTTGCAGTCAGCAACATACTATTTGTGACATAATAGCAGGTGTGGTGAATCGGCCACCGAACCAGGCAGCTCCACAGCGCCTCCTGTTACACCCAGGTCAGTCAGAGAACTGCTTGAGGATAAAGAAGGGCCGCAGCTGCCCTGTCTGTGCTGGTTTATTAAGGCGCCTCTCAGTGAGTGTGGTATATGCCTTCTAGCCCGCAGCCAGAAGCACATATAACAACCTCCACCCTGTCACTGATAGAGACCCTAAATAACCACAAGCACAAGTGCTGCCACCAGCTTCTCGTTTAATATAAGTCGGGTCCGTATTCGGGCTTATATTGGGTCAGAAACCAAACCAGGTAGCGTTACATGAGCACACGGACGTGGGGATCGTGGTTAACATAAAAAGAGCAACTCAAGATTAAATTTATATATTTAATCACGCTAATGGCACACTAGATATATTTACAGTTATTACTAAGATGTGTTTGCATATCTGACTGTAGTATTTGTAACAAGGATAAATGGAATACACAGAATTACACACACATGTGATCAGTTACCTTAGTACTGATGGCACCACAAGGGTGGCGTGGCACCAATCTGTTCCTGGGGTATTCTCTGGCTTTGGTGGAATAATGCCTCTTCAGAAGAAATACAATATGGAGCAGCTGATTTTTTACATTATGGGCTAACCCCTGTCTCCACCCATCTCGCACCTCTGGCTGTCTCACAATTCCCACCCCTCTGAGTATAGAATTTGGGTGTCTATATCTTCAATCTGCCCTAGCCTTGTCTGTGGGCATCACAGACGGAAGACAATACTTTCATATTTTCAGTTATGATTTTATCTTCGTCTGGATATGAAACATTGGCTAGTAGGGTGCTCTCTGTAAGCCATCTAAACGTGATATGGCTATTCTGTCATCCTACATTCATATAAATATAGCCATATTACCGTCTAGATATGTAGAGTTCATATTTACATTCGATATCACAGGGTGGACGGCTTATGAGATATTAAACGTTATAACTCGTCTCCTCTCAGTCTAGCTGGCTGAAAGGATTTTCCCCTCCACTTGTGATACAGGGAAATTGAATGTGTCACCTTTTGGCAAATCCCCATTTCCTAGGAAGCTCCATACACCTGGCTAAATGAAATCTCCCTAGCTGATCAGCATATCAAAGGTGAGGAAGAGTGTCTTTTGTGTGGCCTGTTGGCTGGCATCTACATGCTAATTAATCTACTACTGGCCAGAGATGAATGACCTCTGCCTTCCAAGGGTGGGGGCTTATCTCTTTATGAGTGAGATGTGTCTTATCAAATTGCTTTCCGAGAGGAACGGAATCTGGGGAATATGTCAATATTCCTTACCAATACTGCTTATTCATCACAGCAGGTGTCTGGAGAATCTGCACTGAGCAGTGGGTAGATTCCATGACCGTTGTTGCAGAGTAGTGACATAACACCAGGTGGCTAGACGTTCTGCACTAAACAGTGTACGGATTTCATGGCTATTGTCATAGACAGACATAATACCAGGTGTCTGGAGATTCTGCACTAAACAGTGAATTCCATAGCCATTGCTGTGGTGCAGCAACATAATATCAGGTGTGCGGAGACTCTGCCCTGAGCAGTAGGCAAATTACGTGGCCATTTCCGCATGCAGTGAAGCTTCCGTGCGCTTTGCTGCAGGCAGTGCCACACAATGTGGTGGCTGCTGTAATAGTAGGCAGACCATGTAGACTCTGCTTACAAGAAGTGGATGGAGTGTCCATTTTCAGCGGCTGTAGTCTGAGGATCGTAGACCACTACATGGTACGGATAGAGGGCGCCAACTAGGGAGGCTGCCATAAAGTAATAAGCCTGTCACATCCCCAGGGTTGAGGATGTGGAGTGTCTACTGGAGGCGAAGGGGGCTCCAGTGACAGATATACTAGATATGGGCAATGTTCTTCATATGTTTGCATACTGAGAAGCAGTAATATATAGCATTGTGTACTGTAATTGTGGAGCACACAGGGTTAAATATGTTGCGCTGTAGACTCATACATAATAGATCGCATGGTTTACTGCAGTGTGGCGTGCACGGGGTTAAATGTGGTGCTCTGTAGACTCCCATAATAGACAGCATGGCTTACTGCAGTGTGGAGCACACAGGGTTAACCTCAGGCAGGGGGCGTGTGCACAAAAATGCAGGCTGCTTTCCTGGGCTGAGAAAAGAGCAGGAAGATGAAGCCCTGTGATAGGCCAGGGATGGTGGTCGAGGCACAGCTATGAACAAGTGGGATCGGATTGGCCGGGAGGGGGGGGGAAGGGGGAAGAAGGAGAGTGTGTCCTTGCCCAGAATACGTGGTCTCTTTTTGCTGATAAGGTAACTTTTAATGGAATTTCAAAAGATCATCAGTTAGTACGTTTTTTACAACAACTGTGAAGGCCGTGAGGCCGAAAAACAATTGTCTGTCATGGGGGGCTGTGAGGTCACAGCGTTCTCACAGCCCCCCACGGCGGATAATTGTACTAACTGATGAAGGCCGTGAGGCCGAAAAACGTTTTTTTACAACTGTGATCTGTTGAAATTCCATTAAAAGTTACTTGATCAGCAATAAGAGACTTCAAGTTTTCTATAAATTGGTGTACCAGAGTTTTTATCTATAATTATCTAAGTTTTTTCTCTGTGCACCCACTTAAGAGTGCTTGGCTCAACCAAATTCAAAATTCTTATTGATTCTTGCCCAAAAGAAGGCAGAGGAAAATGCCTGGGGAGTAAATTAGTGCAGCCAGGCCGCCTGGAGAACCAGGACGGCGCATAGGTCTGTTTTTGACCACTTTTACCAGTCTTTACTGTTTTCAGAAACTATAGGGAGCTATAAGTTAGTATAGGGTGTCCACCATAACCCAGGGGGAGTTCTAACATTCGAAAATGATATGATGAAGTCCTGGATCTGTCTTCATGCAGCACCGGCAGTGTGCAGTTAAGATATTGGAGAAGCAGCCAGCCGTAGGATGGATCCAGGGTGACGGCGTCCTCTGCCCAGCTCGGTGGTGACCACAGCAGCCTGTGGGAGGCTGTATTCTCTGTCCATGATGCAGGCAGAGAGACTGCACCTCCTGGGCTCAAATAGTTGCTGGTTCCAGGAGTGCAGTGATGAGAGAACTGCAAGTCGTGGTCCTCTGCCCAGATAAGCAGCCAGCTCCACCAGAGCTCCTCTGCCCCCTGCTGGGCCCTTGAAAGGGGGGGTAGGGATGCCCAGTCTGTTCTACCCGCCATGAACGGGGGGTATATATGTTCCAGGTTGCATTCTCCCTGCAGTGAATGAGGATCTGAGGGCTGCAGTGGGCTCTCATCCCAGCACACCTCGCTCCATGACCGGAGGGAGAGAGCTTTCCAGCCAGAGTCCAGTGATTAAGCCCCAGCAAGGGGCAGTAGTAAAAGGTCTCACCTGCAAGTGTCTCAACCCAGGCTGCCAAGTGGGAGGCTGGGGAGCCCAGTGTTGGGGGTAGCTGAGAGTGCAGGTATCGGCTGTAAGTTGCTGCTTATCTGGGTTTTCTGCAGGGCAAAGTAGGCTTGCGTATCTCTTCCCGAGACCCTAGTAGGGTAGCTGAGGACAGCCAGACTCAGCACACAACACTGGGTGCATAGGGGCCTGCGCCAGTTGCGGAAGGGGGTAGAGGGAGGTGACACTCCGCATGCCCGTCCGTTGGTGAATGTGGGAAATCTGTGCCCGAGGGAACCATCGCCCATATAATATCATTGGATTATCAGGCTGTGCCTACCCTAAGTCGCAGGAGGGGGTACGTGGAGGCGACACTCCACGTTCCCGCTTGTTGGTATCTTCCGGGCTGCATTCTCCCTGTGGAAAAAAAAGGAATAGATGTGCCTCCTATGGACACTAAGCTAAGACTGATCAGGCACACTCCAGCCTGGGGATGTATACTGCAGAGGAGGAACCACTTAATCTTTTTCAGATATTGCCTAGTGTGGCCTCCTGGTGGCAGCAAGCATACACCCATGGTATCCTGTGTCCCCCAATGAGGTGATAGAGAAAGTGCGAGTTTAATTTCTCGGTTTTATAATGCCTTTTCTGATACCTTGGCCTTTAACATGACAATGCCTTTTGTTTTTGTCTTATGGTTAAACAGAGAGCACTACTAGGTAAAATGGATTGTTTTAATTCTCAGACATTGTTAGTAAATGATATAAGCTTACTGCAGGATTCTTGTAATATATTCTTAAAAGGGGATGTCCCATGAACAAAATACTAAATAGATCTTGACTTGGAATAATTTTAAGTCCCATAATTTGGAAGAAAAAAAATATTTGTGTGTGGAGAAATTTAAATGTACCCTTGCTTTGCACTGGCTGACCAAGCAGACCTGCTCCAGTTCATTGTCTAGACCAGGGATCTCAAACACGCGGCCTGCATGCGGCCCCCGTCACGGTGTACAGTGAATCATGCCGGTGGCGGACTGGATTATACTGCAGGGGAGGTGATAGGGCTCTGGAGCCTGTTCAGGGGCTGGGGGAGGCAGGAGGCAGCGGGAGATCTCCTGCTCATATAATATGCACTGCTGCTGTCCATCACCATGGTGCTGAAACCGCACCACGGTGATTGACTGGGGGAGCAGCGCATATTATATGTGCCTGTGCCCCCTCTTCCCCCCAGTGATGGCACATGCCCCCCCCTTGTTTGATATGGCCCCCATGCTGCTGCCCAGAGTAAAATAAAAAAGCTTTACTTACCTTCCTCCAGCGCTGATATCCCACTGTCCCCCCCGCTCTCCCTGCTGCCACTGTGATGGGGCACCAGAGACTAAGTCTCTCTGCTGTGCTGATCACATGACCGGCACTGAGAAACCGGAAGTGGAGGAGTGCAGCAGCAGGAGAGAGACCCGGAGGAGGATGAGGAAAGGGCAGGGGACACTGTCCCCCGTGGCTGGCACACTGTCCCCCGTGGCTGGCACACTGTCCCCCGTGGCTGGCACACTGTCCCCCGTGGCTGGCACACTGTCCCCCGTGGCTGGCACACTGTCCCCCGTGGCTGGCACACTGTCCCCCGTGGCTGGCACACTGTCCCCCGTGGCTGGCACACTGTCCCCCGTGGCTGGCACACTGTCCCCCGTGGCTGGCACACTGTCCCCCGTGGCTGGCAAAGTATGCCAGCCATGGGGGCCAGGATGTGGACATCACTCAAAAAGGGATCAGCATGAGGGACAATACTACACTATGGAGGCCAGGATGGGGACATCACTGCAAAAGGGGATCAGGATGGGGATATTAGTACAAGAGGGGGACCAGGATGGGGACATTACAACAAGAAGGGGATAAGGATTTGGACAGTACTACATTGAGTAAAAAAATTCTGGTATTACTAGAAACGTCACTTAATCCTACAAGCAATGCGGCCCCCCCGATAAAAAAAATGTTTTCTATGTGTGGCCCACCAACCAAGCAGAGTTTGAGAACCCTGGCCTAGGCATACCTCAAGTACTGGAAAAGGGACAAAGCACAAGTCACTTAAGGTAAATGAGACAGCAAGGGCCCCCCACCCCCTCCTTAACTACTTTCTGTAAGGTAACATTTTCTTGATATGTTATGTGCAGACTCCATAATCACCAACTTCAATTAGTAGCTAACCATCATTGCCAGGTCCATGGACCCACACCTTATTCAACTAAAAAAAAAAAAAAAAAAAAAAAGAAAAGAATAATAAAGTATAAAGGCAATGACTACAATGACCATAGTGACTTGTGATCATTGCCATTTGACAAAGCTGACTTCATAGACTACGGGAACAGGAAGAAAACGTTTTATTCCACCAACCATTTCACAAGCCATGTCTCAAATACAAACATGTTCAGTACAATACAATATATATGGAAAATGTTAAAGTGTGCTGTATTCATCAAACAAAAAGATAACTTAAATGAATATCAACCACTTCACAATGTGTGGAAGTCTGCATTGAAAAAAAAAAACAAAGTGGAAAAAGGCCACATTAAGTTCCTTGTGCTTCCAATTCAGAAGGTTGTATGTCCGGCTCTTCATCATTATAAATATTCTCAGCCTGGAAAATAAAAAGGCAAAAATCAGTCTGGCCACAAGACTCACATTTCATATTATGTAAAGGATCTTAGAATATTTAATGATTTTATCCCCTTCACCCCCTCCCCACGGAGATTTTCCGTTGCCCCTCCCCCTCTTCTAAAAGCAATAACTTTTATTATTCCGTCAATGCAGCCATTCGAGGTCTTGTTTTTTGTGGGACAAATTGTACTTTTGATTGACCTTCATTTTGCCATGTACGGTACTGAGAGAAAAATTCCAAGTGCAGTAAAGTTGCAGAAAAAAAAATGTAATTACATTTTCTTTTTAATATTAATCGTTTTTTTTTTCCTCCGCAGCAACTGCTGGATCCAGCAAAACCACACTTGAGCGCAAGCCCCACAGGGAATGAATGGGGCTTGCTGCAAGTATTCAGTTACGCAGCACATGCGGCAAAGCTGATGGATCTACAGCAAAATTCAAATACTGCTGATTAGAAAGCAGCCTAAGTGGTAAATAAAAATAATTGCACTATTTTCCGAGACCCGTACCAGTCTCATTTTAAGACCACCGGGGCTGTCTGATGGCTTATTTTTGCGTTTTGAGATGAAGTGTTTAATGATACAATTTTTGGGTAGATGCAATGCTTTGATTGCCTGTTATGGCAATGACGCTGTGACAAAAAAATGAATGGAAAAAAAAACAAAAAGATAACACCCATACAATTTTTGTAGTATTTTTTTTTTTTTTTTCTTTCCCTCCCTCCCAGTTACGCAGTTTACAGATCTGATTTGATAAATCAGACATTTCTGAACACGGCAATATCAATTTGTGGGGGGGGGGGGGGGTTTATATTCTTATTTTCAATTGGTCAAAATGGGGGTGATTTTAACTTTTTTTTTTCCCCATATTTTTTTATTGAATTCCACTTTTACATTATTTTAGTTGGCCCCTTAGGTTATGTTCACACTGGATGTTTTTTGGTGCTGCAATTTTTTTTGAAAACTGCTGGGAGATGCAGCTATTGATCCGTTTTTCATGCAAAGTGAATGTGATTTTCAGTTTGCTGTGCAGCGTTTTTGATGCTGTGTTGGTGGTGCAGAAAGCGCATCTAGAAAATAATGAGCATGTCAATTATTGTTCTGATTTTCATCTGCGCTTTCCACACCAAACACATTCAAATTACTTACCCTCTCTTGCGTCAGCAGGACCTGCGGGTACGGTACTGACAGGACCTGCCCATGTGTTTCAGCCTTAGTGTCACATGGGCAGATCCTGTACTTTTACTACTCGTAGGTCCTGCCGGTGACCCAGAAGGAAGACATTCCTGGGGCTCGCCAGGAAGCGTAATAAAATCTGTGTGTTTCTTTCCCCTGAAAATGGAGCAAAAAAGCGATGATTGTTTGTGATGGTTTTTTGCAAAAAAAAAAAAAAATGTAAATTTTTGGTGCAGAAACTGCATACACACTCTGAGTATCAGCCTTTGGGATGCCTTAACATTGCATAGTCCGATCGCTTCTGCTGTTCACAGCAGTGATCCACGACAGCGAATAGCACAGATGATCACTGTTGTGGATGCAGGCACTTTGAGGGCATCCACAGGAAGTGAGTTATAACAAATTCAGGGGTCATGGCAACACAGAGGCCTCTAATCACATCATTAACCCGCCGGCAGGGGAAGCCATTTTAAATTGCACTGTCCGTGTTAGACAACGCAATCTAAGGAGTTAACAGCAGTGAGCGGATCGCTGATCCACCCACACTTGTTAGCTGCACATGTCAGCTGATCAGATCTGCTGATGTGCAGGGAATGATGCAAGCTCACATCAAAGGGAGGGAGGTGGCCTTGGACATATCAATACACCCAAGGTTGTGAAGGGGTTAAAAGCTATATGTACATCAATCCAAATTAACTTACCATCTGCCAAATCTGCATAATGTTGTCTTCAGAGACTGAACAAATAACCCAGGGCTCATTTGGGTTCCAGCTGAAATCTGATATCTTTGCTGTGTGTCCTCCATGGATAAACTATTGATAGGTAAATAATTTTATCACACAATGGCAAAATTGTAAGTCATAAACCATCTAACAATGAGATTTAACATCCAATAGGTAGCATAAGCCCCCGTCACACTAAGCGAGATCGCTGCTAAGTCACAAGTTTGGTGACGCAACAGCGACCTCGCCAGCGATCTCGCTACGTTTGACACTTTGACACGACCAGCGATCTCACAGCAGGGGCCTGGTCGCTGCTGAGTCGCCTGGATCATTTTTTGATCGCTGGGGTCCCGCTGGGCAGCATGCATCGGTGTGTTTGACAGGGACAATGACCTCAATACTACAGGTCTAAGAAACAGGGTCCCAACAACCTCCGTATAATTCCGGATCGTTGTTGCGTCGCAGGTGATATTTGACTGTTTCACATCTCAACAGCGATCCAGACAGCAACGCACCAGTGATCCCTACCAGGTCATATCGCTGTTGGGATCACTGGAGCGTCAAGTGTGACAGTACCCATGGGCTTTGCCTGCTGATGAGAGTCATGTATAATGCCATTCACACTCATCTGCTCCTGGTAGAATACAGGAGTTTCACTCATCAATCAAGAGATGTGAAGAGAACAGAGAGCACTACGTTCTGCTAAAAGGAAACTTTACCAATAGTTCAGGGGGTCCATCCTCAGCATCTTCAGCTGATTGTTCTTCGCCAATTTTACTAGATTTAAAAAAAAAAAAAAAAAAAAAAAAAGCGCAATTTAGAGTCACAACCAAAATCTGTAAATTCATTGTGGGATACAAATAAAATACTTAACTGCCCAAGCAAGCAAAAAAAAAAAAAAAAAAAAAAAAAAAAAGTACCAACTCAGTCACATGCCACAGGGGAGGAGGGGGGGTGGTATCTTCAATGAGATACCTATATTAGCTTTTAAAAATTAATCAAAAAAGGTATCCCTGACACCGCATTCTTGCCCAGCCATTTCAGAAGAGCAGATTTGCTGTGTCAGCTGAAGTTAATGCTGTAAATTGACAAATATCTTAATATTACAAACTGCAGGAAGGTGGTCAAGTACATTATCTACACATACCTCAAATCCCAGACA